>BRZM01000588.1:75413-108092 GCA_033238685.1 Lates japonicus
CGGCAGCTGTAATGTTAACACCATCAAACCCTCCCTCTACACACACCGACACACACACACAAAAAGCCCAACACACACGCTAACATACTCTCCACTCCCACAGACATGCAGCAAAGCACTCACCTACACACAGATTTGCCTGTTTTCATTCTCAGTGTCAGATGTCTCAAACTCAGATTTTGTTCATTTATCATTCAGCCCAAGCAATCATTGTCAGTGGCTATTAGTTCTGCATGACAATGATTGTGTGTGTAAGTCACGGTGTACGTGTTTGTGTGTGTGTGTGTGAGGTCTATCTAACCGACAAAGAGTGTTTTGATTGCCCCTACTGAGGGCTGCATGTACCCTGAAAGAGAAATTATAGTTTCTGGTATCTTATTACACACTCCTTGTAAGTGGGTGTTTGCGTGTTCAGTGGAGCCTCTAGTTACACCATTGTTTCATATGCATATTGAATGTGTGCAGAGTGGCACTGCATCTCTTGGTAAAGGTTCAAACCGTGTATGGTACCAATAATGCGCATTTGTGTTTGGCGGTGTGGCTCTGCTCCTGTGATGCCCCGGAACAAATCTTGACATAGACCTCGACTCTCTACACGTGAACCCCTTGGCAGAGCCTGGGATTCACTGCATTTAAAATGGAAAATAACACAAATTGAGTGAATGCACATTCAAAAAATTTAAATAAATCTAAATTCCAGTACAGGAGGAGGCTGTGGATGGAAGAAGTTGAATTCATTGGGAAGTAGGTAACATTATTTTAGAAAAGATGCTGTGTGGAGCAGCAGTGTGCACAGAAAGACTGACAGCCAAAGTAGTAGTACTCTTAGTTGCTTAGTTGTTTTAGTAGGGTTGTAGTTTAATAGTAGACCGCTGAGTTTTATTTGCAGCTTTTATTTGCATATAGAAAACACCTTCTGAGAATTGGTGGAGCTAAGCATCTCAGGCCAAGAGTCAGCAGACGACTGTATTTTATTTTATTTTTTAAAATCTTTTTGCTCATTTGCCACCACAGTCCAGGAATAAACAGGATGCAAATTGTTATGGAAGAAAGTGCCAAGGTAATATGCCTATGAAAATTCTCATCCAGGTCATAGGATACCTAAAAGTTCAAAGTCAAAGCAACTGAACTTGCTATTTGGTGCAACAGATTGTCCTCCTCTTAGTAAGAGGCATAGTCTTTTCTAGATAGTGTGAAGTGATAGTTGGAAAAATGCAATGTTTAGGGGCCAACAGAGAAACCACTTTCATGTCACATCTTAAATCTTAAGCAGCTTGCTTCAAAATGCTCTGTGATTCCACAAGGCCAAAAATAGCTGACACACAGTTCTCATATTTTCAGCGGATCTTCCTGACACTTATCAGCCTGTTTGTTACCACACATCATTCCAGGAATTACCCTCAGTACCAAAACAGCTTGACCTGGGTTACCGTGTATGCTGGGTTACTGTGAACCTTAAACAAACCTGAATCTGTGCATTCACTGTAATCAAGCTATTTGTGTGCATACCATTTACACAAAGTTAAACTCAAGGGCTGAATATATGGAATCTGCAGTATGCCCTTTGAGTCATTAATTACAAATGCCAGACTCACAATTGACCTTTGAAGTAGCTTTTATTTTCAGTCGACTCGAGGACTAAATCTATATTGAGATTTGTAACTTCTGTAACTTTTTGTTAGGGTAACATAAACATATTTCTCCTCCTTCTCTACAGTGTCCCTTTTGCACATCTCCCTCTACTGAACAGTTGCTTGTCCTTTATCTCTCTCTCTCTCTGTCTCTGTGGTGGTGCCGTGTATTTAAAGTCTGTGTGTCACTTGAAGTGTTTATTTAAGGAAATCAAGCAAGAAGTTGGTGTTTGAAGTGGGGACATTTCTCAGTCTGCCAGGAAGAAAAAAAGTGTGTATTTGTATCTCAGTGTATGGTGTTGACCACGAGATGAACAACTGTAAAGCATCAGAGTGAGGAGAGAAAGTTTGATTAGAGTCCAGTTTAATGATGCTTATCTTATCACTGTGCAATGTTGTACATAATTTTTTAATTGTACCACTTAAAAATGTATGAGAAAATGAAAAGATAGCACTGTGTTAGAAAGGGGAAAGGAGCTGAATCTGTGAGGTCTTAAGTCATTTTGAAAAGATTGCTTCTTGTTTCTAACTGTAGAGACTCACTACATAGACTCAGTAAAGTGATTGTGTGCTTATCTCTCTCATCTTTGCCTTGTATCTGTCTAGCTTATTTCACGTCTCATGCAGACACATATGTACATGACACACATAAAAAGTGGCATCATATGACTATACTTCACCCCCCCCCCCCCCCCCCCCCCCCCCCAGATTCTAGAAGCAAAGGATTACATCTCCCAAAAATTCTAAGTATCTCTACTATGCTTTGACTCTCCATTTCCCAAAACCACCCTGTAACTTGTGAAAGTGTGTCTGTGTGTGTTTTAATTGCTCTGTTATATACACAGTGCGTGGAATTCTAAACTTGAACTGTTATATTTGCCATGGCCAACTATCAACTTGGCGAGTGTGTGGCTATTGTTTATCAGTTTATAGGCATGGTTTTTGCATACCACCACCATGATGGAACAATGAGTCACATGATGATATCATGGGAATAGCATATCCAACATGGTAAAAATAGCTGCCAAGTTTGAATGGACTGTATGGGTGTGTATATTGTAACCTAATGCTACTTATTACTGTGATGAGTGCGCATCATAGTCTAAGCATGCTGTAGTCTGTTACAAAGCTGATTTTGATTATACAGTATTTATGTGTGTAATGATATGACCTTTAGCCTTTTAAATGAGAGTGCTGAGTTAACAATGGCAATTTGTTTGGTTGGACAGTTCGTCAGGCCACCAATGGAGGCTTTGTTAATCCATTATTGTTTTGTTTGTATGACATTTAGTTTCAGTTTAGATTTGAAATCTGTGTTTTACCATACAAGGAAATCAATGTTAAGATCTGACAGACTGCAGGCACAAAGCACAATCTTTGCCAATCAAGCATTAGATACCCTAAACTGGAGAAGTTTGGATTTCAGATCTGCGTCGCTGGATAACACACATTTTGTTTTAAGTGTTTTGGGCAATATAAGTTTGCATTAGAAACCACATGTTGAAGGCTGTGGATCTAATGTCTGACACACACAGAAAGAACAAACATGGGGCTCTCTGACAGTGGGAGAATAACTTTCCAAGAAACCACCAATGGAACTAATTGGTTAAAGTTCATCAACAGTTCATTTCATTGCAGTAATTGCCACAGTCCCCGCAGTTTATGGAGATGTGGTGTTTGTGTGTGGAAATTAGAGGGCTTCTTGACTAGAGTATTGGTTATTTTTGTGCCATAGTACAGCAAATTTAATGAATTCAGAGAGACAAGAAGAAAGAAAATCTGCCTAACGTCTGCCTTGTTTACAGAGTAAATAAGAATTCTACCTATCAAATCAACCTGTCTCTGAGGGACACTCTTCTTGTCTCTTCCTTTCTGCTAATTATATTTCACCTTTGTTAAAGTATATGGCTGCATGTTGGCAGTGTATCAGAGAACTTTGTGTTACCATAGAGTATGTTTTTAAAAACTGCACTGATATATTGATCTTGTGTCAGGCACTGTACATGCTTGTATTACTCTGTGTGCTCTTGTCCATGTTAAAGCATTCCTTCATGGCATACACATTTGTCTGATGGAATTAAAGACCAGCTGCTTTAAGGGATCTGTAGGAGAAGCTTCTCGTGGCTTCATTTGTCTTCCACAGCAGTTATTTGAAAAGAGATGTAGGAGGACATTATTCATCCTCTTTGCATACTGTCTGAAATGCATCAACTCTGTTAAACTATAACATGAGCTTTGAAGTAAATATTTTTTATCAGCCAGCCATTTTTATGGTTACATTTGAACAAAAGGTCTCAATGGTAAACAGTAAGGGACACTAAAAGCCAGAAATGTCAAATCAGCTTAATCGTGTAGTTTCAAATCTTATAAATCCATGGTTGCTAGGCTTGTTGCAACATTACCTGCAACAATAGTCACTGCACATCAAAATCTCCATTGGTTCATTATATTGCCCAGCTGTGGTGTCTGTGGCTTTTATTTTTATCTTCATGAAACATCAGCTTCAGGTGGTAATTGTCAAATCTGGACAAAGTTTGTGAGCTACATTTGAATAAGTCGCATCAGAATTACAGTACACAGTCACGGCCCACCAATCCAGCCGGATGCCCGGTGTCTGCAAATTGATGTGGGCTGTATTATGATGAGTACAAGCCCACAGATGGCCATGAGAAGGAGCAAAGGAGCTTTTGATGAAGAGACCAGCTGGTCTCCTTTCTCTCTTTTCTTTGCTTTGCTCTCTCACACCTCCTTTAAGGACCGTTTCATCATTTCCTTGTATTCCAAAGGGAACGCTGAGGGCCTTCTGGAATGAACTCAGAGTTCCGGTATCCTTGTGTACCTGTCACTCATCCCCATGAAAGGGGATGCGCGCGCGCACACACACACACACACACATATATACCCCCCACTGGTTGCAGCATAAAGCTGGCAGATGACAGCTGTATAACCAGAGAATGGTACTGGCTCATTACTGCGTCATTCATCGGTGTGACATAATGGAGGAATGTTTGAAGAGCTATTGATGATGCTGTTGTGTTGGAGGATAGAGGGGCTGAATGCAGCTCCAACAGCTTCCCTTATCCCCACTCTCGCTAGATTTATTGTGCTGTTTCTGCTAAAGAAAACCTCTTAAAAGCTGTTTTCTGTCTGAGCCACATGACATCACGTCCATATTTTGTGGTTGGTCTCAATCCTGGTTGCAGAGCTTGTTGGATAGGTACAAAGCTTTTTACCCATTTGTTTTCCTCACGGGATTGATTGATTGATGGAAAGATGGAAGTATACCATCTTTATTCAGAATTTATCTGGGAATTTTAGGAGAGTAGATGAATAAAGAGGTGTTAAAATGTGGGAAGAGGCGAGGACAATGTGGTGTAAAAAGTCTATGGGGAAGAAAAAATAGCAGAGTGGGCCTCTTTTGAAAGCTGGACAAGGAAAAGGGGTAGGAAGAGTAATGATGCATAACCTCTTCCTGCCCTGAAGGCACCAATATATACAGCATCAGATATAATACTGTGTGCAATGAGTACAACCTTTTAATCTGGCGTTGGTAAGTGTAAGGGAATCTGTCTGATTCTTTCTCCTCTAATATTAGTAAAGTAGTAAAATGTAGTTCCTTTTCTGTACCTCAAAGTTAACATGGTTAAATAAGTAATTGTCAGAGAGCGAGCTTTGTCAGAGGAACCAAAGGCAAAATAAATTAGAATTTTTAGGCAAGTTAAGCCAAAATGGCAAAAGAGACAGCCTCAGCTTCCCAGCATCCAGATCACAAACTGGGGTTCATTAAGACATTCCTCCATATGTGGGATGGCTTGGCTCATCTCAACATTGATGGGAAGAAGAACATGGAGATAAGACCAGGCACTGAAAGTACATAGAAGTGGAGAGAGAGAGAGAGGCACACACTTCAAGAGAGGTAGAGAGAGAGAGCAGGGGAGAAGAACCTTTCACCTTCCATGTTTCTTTCCCTGTACAGACTGCACTGTCAAACACCAGGAAGATGAACTGCTACTCGGAGCGGAGATTGGGGGGGGTTGTTGTCAAATGAGTGTGCCTTAAGTGGAAGGGGGAGGCGGGCAGTGTTTACATGGGCTCGGTGAAAGGGCTTTTCTGGTAGGCCTTGTTTGACACGGCCAGGATAACTAATGAATATCTCCCCTCTCTTTCTGTCTCCCTCTGTCTGTCTACCTTCCTTTGAGTCTCCTCTCTTCATCTTTCTATCTCATGCACAGTACTCCTCTCCCTCACTTCTCTCCCCCTTTGACTGTGTAAATATCTGTCTTCTTTCTTTCCTTTTGTGCTTCAGTTTGTACAAAGCAGCATCTGTTGAAAAGAGGCCTTTAGCTTTTTGGGGGTTTCGTGGGGCCATGGCTGTTAATTGCGTGTTGACAGCGGCCCCTATATCCTGCCATCAAGCCTGAAAAAGCCTATGGGGGGACCTGAAAGCTCATACTGGTATCTGAAAAGTCATTTTAGTGAAAGAGCTTGAAACAATTATAGTGTCGGTGAAGTGCCGGGAAATTCGGCCAGTTTCAGAGCACAAATCGCTCAACTTGAAGCATGTTTTGACGTTAGTAGTACTTAGTAAGATCTGGACTGCAGCCCCATTGGTCAGTGCAATTTCTTTTCTTTTTACATGGGTCTCCACTCTAGCAGTCAGGACCAGACCATATGAGCAACATTTTCATATACTTAATGTTTCTAAATCTTTTTTTTTTTTTAACTGTATTATCAATGACCTTTCATTCAGTCTAAGTCAAGCCAGTATTTATGTATGTGCTGTTTAAAAAATCAAATTCTATGGAGGTAATTTTCTTCCATAAAGATAAAAATGAGGAACACTCAGGGTCACAGACCTCTCACTGTCTCAAACAGCAGAATATTTTACCTTGGTCATTCTCCCTCCCACAGACAGATGGGGCAGGCTCATAGAAAAAAAACTGGTCATTACCTCAGGACTAGTGGAAAAATCTGTATCCAAAGTATTTAGTCATCAGAGACTGAAGACAAAAGCAACAAAAAAAAGGAGAGAATCAAGAACAAAAACTTGTAAAGATGAAGCAGCATGATACTGGATCATGACTATGAGATTCAAAGAGATACATAGATTACCTCAAATGACTTTGAGTTAGGAGACAGCAGAGAGCCATAAGGCAACCAGTGTTACAGGATAAGGAGAATGCAATTTCTTTGATAATATATTATGAAGTGTCAGAACAATATGTGTGTTAACATACTGGAAAGATGCAAATAATGGTCACCACTGATAACATTTAAAAAAAATCACAAATTCACAGAAACACTATAAAATGTTCTAAAGACTAGCTGCCAGATCCCTGTATTTGCATATTTAAAATCAGATAATCCAGTTAGTATTGGGTTAGTCACTTCACCTAAGCCTCCAGTTAGGTTTTATGCAAGGAGCATTTATGAATTAACCGACATTCACCATGGGTTGAGGCTTTTCTTTCTTTTTGTTTCCCTCCCTGTTTGCCTCGCTCCTACTGTCTTTTTCAAATGTGCACACACACACGCACAGACAGAGCAGTAGCCAGAGATCCCAGGTGCAGGATGGATGTGAAAGGCTTTGTGTTTTGTCAACAGCACAGCAGCACCTCACATGACAATCCTCTGGGCTCACGCAGGGAGGACAGGCCAAAGAAAGTGGAAGATGAGAAAAGGAAAAAGGGCAGGGTCAGGGAAGATAGGGAGGTTGTGTGTGAGAGTGAAGAAAAAAAAAGAGGAAGAAAAGTCTTGGAGAAAAGGACATGAGCTGGTCTGAATAGAGGAAGAGAGGCTGTGAAGTTTAGTTTAGTGAAAGGATACATGTAGAGAAGAGGCAGGGAAGGGCTCAGGAAAGAGATATTGAATGAAGACAAAAAGGGGGGGAGGTGGGGATCAGCAGCAAGGAAAACAGAAAGTGAGTGAGCATTAGGGAGTAGGATGGAGTAAGTGCTGGGAGGTGGGGGAACAGAGTGAGAGAAAGGGTGGAAAAGGCCAGTGGTCTCTGCTCTGTCCCCTCTGTGTGCTGCTAAACTGCCCACCAGTTCCCCGCAGCTCTGTCACTTCTCATTTGTTAATCCCCTGTTCTTCTCCCCCTCCTACTCTTCCTCGCTCCCTTTCTCTCAAATCGGTCAATTGTTAATGTGACCCCTTTAAACCCCACCGTCCCTCTCTCGCAGTATTGTCAACACATTATCGGTGTGTACAAGAGAGACATTTAGAAAGGGAAATGCCAGATGACAAGTGACTATAATTGTCTGAAAAAAAAAAGCTCAGTTTATTTTTTATTGATAGATTTCCTTGTGAAAACTAAACTCTTAGGAAACAGTTTATTATGAACCTGCTGTAGTGAATTCTTCTTGTTTTTATTTAAGGCTATTTAACTAGACAAACTATCCTTTTAATACTACACTCACTTCCTTATTGATGAAAGAAAGGCAAACAAAATGGGACTTTGCATTAGTGCTGACAAGCTTTGAGCAAGAAAATCAATGTCAAGTCATATCAGAGTGCTTCTAAATTGTTGGTGCGTACTTGCATTTATCACTTGCATTCATCATTTGTCAACATGAATGAGACGAATGAGCTCATCTGTTCAACAACACTTACTCCTGGATTGTAACACAAAGGAGAAAATCAAAGCATTAGATCAGAATATAATTGGCAAGTTACAGCATTTTAATCTCTCTAATAGCATGAGTTGTGACTTTATTTTCTTTGAGCCTTAGTTTCTGAAGTCAACATCACTTAAAGTTGGTAACTTTTTCTGAATATAAATTCATGGATGTCAAACAAAACAAGTGCACACATTGACAACAAAGCACATAAAACATTAGTGACAGTGAAATGTATCAAGAGAGAAAGGGAAATTCTTAAAACACGTGTGCATGTGCATACATTGCTGGCTTGTGTGTGTGTATTAGTATGTTCCAGTCCATTAGGGAGCTTTAAGCATTTATCCCCAGAGGAAGTTCTTTGATGTTTTGTTAAAGACAGCTGAGCTCAGATGAAAGAGGAGATACCAGCCATTATCTTAACATTTGACTGACGGCGCATAACCACCCTGAAAATATACAGCACATTTCCAAGTTTCCATCTAATCCAATTTGTTTTTCAGAGGTGAGGCTCTCTCTAGATTTTTATCTTCCTATTCAGTGAGCATGCTAACAGAGCCTCATTGCTATATGTTCACCAGAGACTGTGCAGGTCTCCATTCATGGTGCGGTGCCTACTCAGTGAGAAGGACTTTTCACTGGTTAGCGCATTGAATGTGAGATGCCTCTCGCCGTTCTTTAGCCACACCCCACTTGACATGCCACCAAAACAAGGCTTGTGTTAGCTGGTTAGCTTTTAGGATATGCAGTACTTCAAAATGAAATATTCTATAAAATATAGATGAACAGCCAGTTTCACAAGGCAGCACCTTGTCCTGTGTACACTACTTTGATTGATTTGATTTTAAATGGGAAATTTAGTCCAGCGCACAAATTTCTTAAAGCATAACCACTCTATTACAATATTTCAACAAAATTATGCATTTTGTCCTTGGATGTGCTCAGTCCCTTATTTGAAGTATTTTTACTGATGTGCTTATACTTATATGAAAGTTGACTTCAAAGCTGGAATTGAAACACAAGTATTTCAAGTAATAAAATTCTTAATATAAATTCCCTGCCTCTGAGCTTTGTTTCATAATGGAACTATTACACAGCAGACAAGTATGCAGACAATAAAGCTGTCACACCAAAAGCTGGTGCTGTGATTGACCACATGGGTTAAGAATGGTGAAAAGAGTGTAAAAAGGTATCTGAAATATCTGAGTTTAAGTCAACTTGAAAGTGGTCACAATGGCACACACGAGCCGGGTCGCATTAGTCACAAAGAGTATTTATCTGTAATTAGCCTACATGTAGGTAGGGCCCACAGCCATGACATCTGACCCATACTGGCTTTTATGCTTCACACGTTTTTCATGAAGACTATTCTGTATACTGAAATGTCTCCTCTATTCTTACACTTGAAGACTATTCAGCTTTATATCCCCCAACTAGAAAAACTCCATGAGAGGTGCGCAGTAGCTTGGAGTTTCCAAGTGCTCAGCCAGTGTCAACTCTTACGTAATTTTAACCACGCATCATTCATTTGTACAGGAGTGAGTGATTAGCCTTTTTTTTCCTTTGCTTGAATACTATACAGAATTTTCCCTTATATATGAAAAATTGATGCAGTTTTTGCACTTTAGATTTCCAATAAGGTTATCTCAGTCACTTTAGCTTCCCTGTGCATCACTCTTTCACTTTGAGGGCAGTCACCATTTTCAGAGAGAAAATAAAATTGCACGAATGGTTCTGATTCTGACTGTGCCCTTTCACTTGTACTGTCAGCATGTTTATTGATTCTCAGTCTTCATGAGAAGCATCTGCTCAAAAAGAAACCTGAACTTGAGAACGAGAGGTTGAAAGAGGAGTAGGAGAACAGATTCCGTATCTGCTAGTAGTTTTTTTTTTTTTTTTTCAGAGAGGAAGGACTCATGCTTATTTTGGACGATCTCCGCTTGCAGCTGTTAAGCATCTGGTCTCAATGATCACGCTGGAATGAATGAAAATCTTAAAATCCATGAAGAAAAGACACTTCCGTGATCCTTATTTTCCCTCAAGTGACAAACAGGTGCCCTTTTGAAATAGGATAACTGGGGAATACAAGAGCTTCGTTCTAGTTCTAAGGAGCTGTATCAGTTGTTAGAGTAAAAAAAACATCTGCTGTAAGTGAACACATTTCACCATATCAGGTGTTTGAGCTCAGTTTGTTTTTCTTTCTTCTGTATGCCACATGCTTTTGTCTGTCAAATTTTCTCTTTTCCATTTTATATTTATTTGGTTATATATTTTTTTTGATTCAATAGATTGATTCAATAGATTTCAGTTCAGACAGACACCTCATGTGAATTAGATTTATGATGTAAATACAGAGTAGATATTTGCCGTCTCGGCTCTCACCTCGTCACTCCCTGCAAGCGTACACCGGCACAGCAGCGACTGTGGAGTAAAGCTATTAAACTTCTCCCCCCAGGGGAACTTGCAAACCTACAGGTGCATGCTGATGGAGGCTTGGCTCATGAAGCGCACTATGAACAGCAGAGGCAGAATTACAAGTAGTAAAATCGCATGCACTACAGCAGTAATCCATCATAATGCACGCGCCAAAGAACGCAATGAATTTTCCAATTTAAAAACACAAAGGAGATCTGGGAGAGTGCTGATCAGTAGCCTCACAACCTCAATCAGATAAACACTGACGGAACTTAGTTGTGAAATGCTACATTAGCAGTGGAAGGAATGCATGCAAAACAGCAGTGTTTGCAAATAAGCAGTACAGCAGAGCAAAGAATAGGGTCAGAGCATTCACAGTGTAACAGCGCCTTATTGCAAAAGGTGTGCTGGACATATGGATATCTAGTAGAGTCAATAAATCAGCATAACTTGAAATGTGTGCCTGAACAAGCTTGGTATGTTGGAACATGTTGCACAAAAAAATGTATATATGTCTCCTTTCTCAATCTTGATATAACTTTTTTCCGCAAGCTAACAGATAATGAAATGCCTGAGGTCTGGCTATGTCACTGTAAATACTTGCAAATATGTCTTTTATATTGCAGATATTTTAAGCTCTGAACACCCTCTGTTCAGCCGCTAGCAATGGCAGTTTTGGCACTGTGCTTTTTCCTCTGTAGAAATATATTATGTATGATTTAAGTGTGTGGTTTTGACATTTTGTTTCTCCATCTCTTGAAGCTAAATTTTTCCTGTTTCTTCCTCCTCTGTGTTTCATAGGCAACATATTGGACAGTATGCTTCTAAGAGCATCCAGTAAGGAGGCAGTGGAGAGTGGGAAGGAGACTAGCGGCAGCACGGCTCCTGCTTTGTCCTCCCAAAGACTACTGTGGTGTCACTGCTATCACCACTGCCCGGAGGATTCAACCAACAACACATGCAGGTAAGAAGTAGAGACACACAAAAAACCAATCACTTGCACTCACACAGATACTCACTCAGTACTACACAGCTGTTCGGTACATGCACCTGTGGTTATGCATTCATGACGTTTTCTGTTAAATTATGGTATAGGTTGCTGTACTTACTGTAGTTAAATCTTGTTCTCCAGGACTGATGGCTACTGTTTTACCATGGTGGAGGAGGAGGGAGGGGTACCAGTTCAGACTGCAGGTTGCCTTGGGCTGGTTGGGTCAGAGTTTCAGTGCAGGGTGAGTAGACGACTGTAACAAACCACAAAACCTGTCCGTTTTGCAGCCATTTCTACAGTATCTTCTACCTCAGGTCTTTATTAAATATTGCAAACAACTTAATTTAGATGGTATTGAAATAAATAACAATTATTTTCATTGCTGATTAATCTCTTGGTAATGTTTTAAGATAATTGATAAATTGTTTACCCTATAGACTATTCAAAAATAGTGTAAAATGGACATCACAATATCTTACCTTAAAATCTCTGTGTTGTTTGAGCAGATTTTCAATATACTGTAACAAAAAATGAGAGAAAAAAAAAATCACTCTTCTGTCTTTCAGGACACAGGGAACTCACGTCAGAGGAGATCACTAGAATGCTGTACGGACCAAGATTACTGTAACAAAAACCTGCATCCTACACTGCCCCCGCTCAAACCACCTCGTAAGTTTATCTACCTGCTCTCATCCCACAACTCTTTCTTGCCTGTGAAACACAAGACAGATTTTAAAAAGCCACTTGTTCTCCAGTTGGCAGGTGACACTGACAGTGTGGCGGTGACAGTGATATAGACAGGGCCAGGAACTGTGACCGATGGTGTTACAGCACACGGGATTCAGAGATAGAGATATCATGACAATGTCAGACCTCTGAAGTGGGGGGAGACAGTGGGAGTTACTGTCAAAACTGTCCTGCACGGAGCTCGCCAAAGCTACTTGGTGTCAAGAGAATACTGAGGTCTCCACTGTGTACAACACTATACTCTATGTGCGAGTGTGAGAGTCTTTTTGTGTATTTGAGAGACAGTAAGCCTAGATTCCCAGGGAAATCACAAGCCCCAGCACATACTGAGGGCAGAGTCATCAATCTGAAACCCTATCATAGGGGATCAGGAAGAGAATTCATCGACTAGGCTGAGGGCTTCCTCTCGCTGTTGACTGGGGCCTTGAGGGAAAGGAGTGTGTGCCAGAAGAAAATGAAAAATTGATGAGTGAAATATGATTTGTACTTGATTTACTGTACACCGGTTCTTTCAAGTGACTTGTGAGGATGACTGATTTCTTGGTATAATTTTCTCCATTTCCTCTCCATGTTAGGAACATCAGAGATTTTGATTTGATTTTTTCCCCT
The DNA here is from genome assembly GCA_033238685.1 of Lates japonicus. NCBI lineage: Eukaryota > Metazoa > Chordata > Actinopteri > Centropomidae > Lates > Lates japonicus. The sequence goes on from BRZM01000588.1 coordinate 88,424, forward strand.
CTCTCTCAGCTTAAGTTTCTTGAGCAGAAAATGAAATTTTTTTTCTCTCAAATGTCCAGTTGCACATTCATCACACTGTTGTGGTTAACTGGCAAATGGATGGAAAAGCAGCATAAGACAAATGTGGTAGATTTTTTTTTTCATGTCTCTATATACTCTTATCCTTTTCCTTTCTTCTAATCCATCTATATTTTGTCCCCCCTCTTTTTCACCTTTTTATCCATCCCTCTCTAGTCTATGTAGATGGAAAGATCCACCACATGGCCTTGTTGATCTCAGTCACTGTTTGCAGCATTATATTGGCTATCATTCTCGTCTTCTGCTACTTCAGGTAATTGCACATAACAGTCTAACACAGAGCCACACTCATTCACACATTTTGTCAGGGTTTACAGCACCACTCTCTGGGGAACCTTCCATTTTTAATTGAGTAATGAGTAATTCTTGTCAAAATATCATGTCACTCTAAGGATGCATGCTGAATGATGTTTTTCAGGTATAAGCGCCAGGAGTCTCGTCCTCGGTACAGTATTGGCCTGGAGCAGGAGGAGACCTACATTCCCCCTGGAGAATCTCTGAAGGATCTGATAGAGCAGTCACAAAGCTCTGGCTCAGGCTCAGGGCTCCCTCTATTGGTGAGATACCTACATTGCAACCAAACACCTGTTAACATCAAAAGGATGCTCGATGGATCCACTATAGACACACATGGTTACCCATAGCATACCCCCGACTGGTTAGGTTTTACCACAAGTGGTAATATAGGAGTTGTGAATTTCAAACCTTCAAGATGTTTGAAATATGTTCTATTTGGGAAAATTAGCATGACGATGAAACCACTTTTCCTATATCCATCTGAGGATCACGAGGTTTTTACATCTCATTATTGAGAATGTAATGATGCTGTAATGTCTGGCTAAACCTTATCTAAACATTTCCCGCCTTTTGCTTCACCTTAGGTCCAGAGAACGATAGCCAAGCAGATTCAGATGGTGAAGCAGATTGGCAAGGGGAGGTATGGAGAGGTGTGGATGGGCAGGTGGAGGGGAGAAAAAGTGGCTGTTAAAGTTTTCTTCACCACTGAGGAGGCCAGCTGGTTCAGAGAGACTGAAATCTACCAGACTGTCTTAATGAGACACGAGAACATACTGGGTAAGGCTAGTTTTTCTCTTTGGTCTCCATCCCCACCTGTCCCCTGTGTGTTACCTCTTGCAATCCTGCCCCCTCTTTTGACTGCTTTCTGTAGTCTCCGTTGCTAATTGTTCATCTGTGTGCACCTTTCTGTCAATCTATATGTCTCTCTCTCTAATTTTCTCGTTTCTAAAATCTATTCAAGTGTACTCTTTGTGCTCCATCATAATTAACAAAGTGCCCAGCAGGGGTTTGAAGGGACAGGTGATAAATAAGTCTTTCTAATTCAGTGTAGATAATCCTAAATAATCTTAATTGATAAATTTAGAGGTGGATGAATTGGCTTTGGATGGAAGGATGGATGAATTGGTGTATTGATAGGCGATTAATGTTAATGATAGATTAATTTTATGACAGGTTTTTGTATCACACAGATAAAAAAACAAAAACAACTTGCTATAGTTGGAGTTGGACTGTGTCCATTATGCTGCACCACACTGCACTCAGCACCACAACAGATCAATTATAGCCAAGAGACCGTATACCACAACAAATTATAAAGTAGACAACAGCAGACTGCAAACCAAAGCTTGCATAATTAAACACCACCAAACGCATAGTAATTAAGTAGTGGGGCAAAAGATCACTTGCCAGTAAACTAGAAGACTGACTAGATGCTGCAGTGCATAATGCTGCCTTCCACAGTTGATACTACACATTTTATTTTAAATTTAGCACTAAGATCTGTAATACAGCATCATCAAATCCATCAAAGCAGACAACTGCCAAGATTAACAAGTATAAATTATTTTTAGTTTTATTTTATTCTGTTTCTTTTTGATTCTTTAAAATCATTTTCTTTCATTGTTGTTATGTTATATCTTGTGAGCATTACTCTCATTGTTTCTGTGTCTTCTCACTCATCTGTAAAGCACTTTGAATTGTACTATCCTGAACTGATTGATTGACTGACTGACTGATTAATTTCAAGCAAGTGAGATGATATTTACATTTAAAAATCTAATCTGGCTTGTTTTGAGGATGGATTAGATTATCTAGTGATGACTTTGCAAGTCTACTTGTCTTAATTCAAGTAAGTGGCACTTGCCTTAATTAGTCATTTTACGTTATTTGGGGTTAATTTTAGCTACACACAGGATGCGCATGTTGCATGTATGTATGCTTAAACACTTATATAACGCATGAACATTAAAGGTTGAAACCACCTATCTTTGTACTGATTTAGGCTAATTCATTTAAAAACTGAATTCCCCCAAACATGATGAATGAAGTCACTCCAAAAATTCAAAATGACTGTCTTTAGGACAGTGTCCTGCATTGCATGAATACTCAAAACAAAGGAAAAAAAATGATGCATAAAAGTGTTCTGCTTTACATCTATGATTGAGCCTAACTGAAACATCCTCACAGTGAAGACAGAATTAGGTGTACATAATGTCTGCCATAATTACTGGAGCAAAAGCTATAATCAAATCCCTGAGATGCACTCACAGTTGGATAGCCACAATATTTCATGGCCAAATTCAGCCAGTGATGCGGTGATATACTCTGGGGAAAGCTGCTTCCTGGACTCCCTGCCTCTTTAACTCCTCTCTTCAACCTCCCTCCACTCCCCACCCACTCCATTCACAGGTTTTATAGCTGCAGATATAAAAGGAACTGGCTCTTGGACCCAACTCTACCTAATCACGGACTACCATGAAAATGGCTCTTTGTATGACTACCTCAAATCAACCACTCTGGACAATAAAGCCATGCTGCGACTGGCCTATTCGTCTGTATCAGGACTGTGTCACCTTCACACAGAGATCTTTGGCACCCAGGGCAAACCTGCCATTGCTCACAGGGATCTGAAGAGTAAGAACATACTAGTGAAAAGAAATGGGACCTGCTGTATAGCTGACCTAGGACTTGCTGTCAAGTTTATCAGGTGAGTGTGTTAGGGACACGTGTTGCTATTTAGCATGATTTTAAGAAATAATCTTCTTCAGTTCTTGATTTGAATTCATGTTTTGCTGAATTTAAACTCTGATAGCGGGTTCGAAGTGGTCATATATCAAAGCATTTTAAACTTATATTCTTTCAAATGATTCAGTAATGTTAGTTAACATAGTTAATTGACCTTTAAAATTATTACTTTGATCTCTGACTTTGCAGTGACACGAATGAGGTAGACATCCCTCCTAACACTAGAGTCGGTACCAAACGCTACATGCCTCCAGAGGTTCTGGACGAGAGTCTGAACAGAAGTCATTTTCAGTCATACATCATGGCTGACATGTACAGCTTTGGGCTCATTCTCTGGGAGATCGCCCGGCGTTGTGTCTCAGGAGGTAAGTACACTACCTTTTATGCATTGCATATACATGGCTATATGCAGTATGGATTTTGAAAACACTTTTTAAATCTTTTGGGATCTAGTTTGATAGACTTCATCAAGTGTTTTCTGGATTTTACCTTTTGTAGGGATCCTTGAGGAGTACCAGTTGCCATACCATGAGTTAGTTCCTACAGACCCTTCATATGAAGACATGAGAGAGGTGGTCTGCATCAAGAGACTACGACCATCCTTTCCTAATCGATGGACCAGTGATGAGGTAAAATACAGCAAAATATACTATATATATACACATATACATGCACAATCACACACAGATGAATTATGTTCATAACATTACTCTGTATCTCTTCAGTGTTTGAGACAGATGGGGAAACTGATGACAGAATGCTGGGCCCACAACCCAGCCTCCCGCCTCACAGCCCTTCGGGTCAAAAAGACACTTGCCAAGATGTCAGAGTCACAGGATATCAAGCTGTGAGCAGCCACCGCCAGGTGTGTTTACACACATAGAAAGGGCACTAACAATCACACTGGCACTGGTCCAGGCCGCACAAACCTTTTTTCTGGGAAAAGGAGGTGGGACAGGAAGCAAGAAGATCACTTTGGAGATCACAAACTTTGCCCAGAACTCTGCAACCCAAGTCCCCTTTGAAAAAAACAGGATTTCAGGACCACGGTGGTTTACTAAAATTTTAATTAATAAAGAATGATCAGGTCCTGTGTGGCCATGTTCTGTCCATCAGAGATGATGAGACAATCTCATTTCAGACTAGTTTGAGGACTCTAAAACCAGATATAGGCTCCTGTTCACATGCTCCAAAGGCTTTGGAGAAAGAGATTGAATTTGACTTGGCACTGTAGCTGCAGAGATACGCAAACAGGCTACTGACCAGTGAGTGGAATACTATCTAATATTACTGCTTTCTGTGAAAGCTACCGTACCTGTAGATGAAGGTCTGATTGACAGAACTGAAGGGACGTGCTTAAAGGCAATCTGTTATTGCAGCATGACACCTCCTTTCAAAACACTGTCACCCCACTACTGGATTTATATTATAATTGGATTGAAAACATTTCCGTCACTCATAAATTGACTGTTTTTCGTCACAAGGACTGACACTATGTGACAGGAAAAAGAAAGGTATTTTGAGGCTTTAAACGTTTTGTTTACGCTGGTAACGTTTGTAGACACTGAAGAAAAAGTATACCTGTATTTTTGAGTTGTGGTGGGCTATGAAAGTTGCAAAAGTGTATTTTCCATGTAAAACTCAAACTCTTTAAGACTATATGTGAAAAAAATAAAATGTATGTGTCCAAATAAATTCTGGATTGAGGCTCTAAAGGCCTCTGTGTTTCCTTGCACTCGAATAGAACTATTAAAAAGAAAACCTGAGTGAGGAGATTGTGATTGGGTGATTGATGAAGCAGAACGGTGCCATCCATAGGCGTACAACAGCAATTACAGGAAAGTAAGTCTGCCAAGGCAATCAGAAACTGTTGTACACTAACTGTTGTGGTGACTTCTTGCTTGACGATGTAGTGAGCTATTATAAATGTGTGGGATTGTGACTGTGTTAGTTTAGGGGCACCACAATTTGTTTGTCATGGGGGATTGCTATCATCTAGTCATTCCCTTTAATACAGAGTGGCTCCCATAACTAGGCAGATGATGGATATGTGTATTTTAGGCAACTGGACCAGAAGCTTTCACTTAAGATTTATCAGTTAAACACACAGTATTGTTGAAAAACTGACTGGTCCTTAAAGAAAAAAATAAACAAAAAAAACACCATCCCCAAACTATCACACCTCTGGAATTACCCACTAGACATCACAAGGTCACATTTGCCTCGTACATGTAAAATTAAAATACGAAATAGTACAAAGAGTACAAAATTCACCAATTGCAGCTGTCACAAATCAAATGGCACTTGAGTCATTTAAAAAATCCATCATCTAGCTTCTATCAAGTGAGTCTCTCCATGAATTCAAATTCTCATGTAGTTGCAGTCAGGTACTGGGAAGCTTAACCAGCCTTACTGCCTCAGTATGAAATTGTTCTCCAGGTAAATCTGGACACCTTTCATCATCACAGTTAGCAGACTTTCCCACACTGCCATCTGCCATTACAGCAGTGCCAGTTGAGATTTCCCTCAAATGGCACTAGCTGACTCATTTTTAGTGTTTGCAGTCCATTTGTGAAATCCTTGATAAATTTTCCTTCAAAGGTCGATGAGTTTCTTTTTTGGTCTCTGCAAACTAAAATTGTGGGGTGCTAGTCACCATAGGAGGTTTGGGTGTGACAAATTTGTTGTGATATAAATGCCCTTTCTTTCCTCTTGGGTGTTGTGCCTTATTTAATCTGTACCTACTGTAGTTGTCTGTGAGAGGAAGTGGTGTTTTTATTCAGTAAAAAGGTTGAACATTCCCCCAATAAAGTAAGTTTCTGGCACCATCCGTCATTGATTAAGAAACAGTGTGGCTGGAACGAGCATATCATAAGTTACTTGGCAGGTAGTATGTACCCATAATTTCTTTGTTAAAAAGTGACATGCCCTCATTAAGCAACTTCCACCAATGTTGCTGAGCACACAAGCTAAATAGTGGACACCATGGGCGATCTTCTGTTTCAAATTTCCTACCCTTCAAGGTACTTACTTTTACTCAATTACGTATTTTTGTAGCTCATGTCAAACACGATATTTCACAAATAATGTTATAATATTTAAAACAAACTCAGAGCAAAACGCTCGTGGTGTTGTAATAATTATTTTGTACAAAACAAAAATATTTCTTAGAGGGTGATCACTTCTTTCTGTGATAAGACAAGAAACCAAAGCAAAATACTCTGTCTCATGATGACAATCAGCAAAACGGCAGCTGTTAAAGCGTGTTTTAATTCCTCTGGGCATGGTGGCGCCACCGCAAAACCCCAAAACATGCAAGGAAAAGCAATTATTTATGGGAGTTAGTTCAAATTGGACTGCAGACCGTCAACCCACATGCTAACAGGTAAGATGAATTGTCACAAACCAGCTGACAGGAAACTTCAGCAACACCTCTGATGAAGACTGCAGACTTGTCAGTCAAAACATGTCAGGTAAAAAATGCCTTTCTTTATATAAGAATAGTGAATGAAATAGGTTTTGTTGAAAGAAAGTTTCCTGTGTTTGTGCTGATTTGGAATTGTTAATGACTACAACTGTCCTTCATCCAATCTAATTGATCACAGCTAATTTAGGATTTCCATGGAAACTTTGCAGGACTTTGCAGTACCTTTGATTGAATTCAGCCCCTAGGCTATATATACAATTAACTAAAAACACAATGTATTGTTTCAATGCTATTATTCTGTTAGAGCCCTGACAAAAGACAGGGAGAGACATGGTTGTGAAACATGAAAAGTGTATTGTTGGAACAATAACCAAAAAAACATACTTTATGTAATGAGCTGTGTTAGTCAGTGTTATCAGTGAGTCAGCAGATGGATGGGTGTTTCAGTAATGAGTGGAGAGTGTTGTAAAGTGCAAAACCTAAATTGACAGGGCCAAAGGCAACCAAACAAAGATGTGGTGCTGAAAGAATGGAGAGAGAGAGAGAGAGAGAGAGAGAGAGAGAGAGAGGACTGAAACAGCCAGATCTTAAGTCCTCCTGGGATGTGCTCCAGGTACACTGATAGTCTGCTTACCAGGGACCTGCAAGGTAACATGGACACAGGCAAGACTGTTAAATGACTGCTTTGTAATTCAGAGGACACTGGTTCGATTCTCACTTGGTGCATTGAATCTTGAAATCCAACACCCAGTGCAAACACTCAAAGAAATAGCTTCTAGACATCTGACTGATTAGCTCAGGCCAAAAAAATAGCTGTCTTGTAATTTAGAGGAAGCTTACTATATTACTAAATTAGACACAAGACCACTAGCTAAGAATGGTGATGCTGCTTTGTACGTCTTTACAGACTTTAAAACTCTGAAATGTGCAGTAAAGGAACATGATTTTATGCATAATTTCTTCTCTTTTCCCCCCCTGCACGAGTTAACTGTTACTGTAATCAGTACACAATCTCTATGCAACCAAATGATTACAATACACAAATAATCAAAAGAAAGAATGTTAAATACAGACACTGAGAGCGCATTGGTGTGAATTATGGCAAATACAGGAAGTGTTGTCCCACCCTTTCCAAAATCTGAAATGTGTTTTTTGAAATGCCATTATATTCAGTCAGGAGCATGTAAATATGAATTTAACATAAACAAAGGTATAAAATCAAAGCATTGCAAACCAAATGTTTATATTCATGGTCTATAACCCGCATTTCAGACAACTCCCCCTAAAAGCACAAGCTGTCATAGTAGATGTGAAAGACGTGAGAGTTAAGTGTAAAACAATTCCCTGAAACAGTTCTGTTGAAATAAGCCACCAAAGGCACTACACATTTCCAGCATTGCTTATAAATATAATTTATTAATTGTCTTAAAAATTCTTTCTTACACTTTGTACAGAAAACAATTAGAGGAGATAGAGAGGCGAGTATTCAGCAAGATTGAGCAAGATTCATGAAGCGTGCCAGAATTAGCTAAAATGGACCAACACTACCCCGCACTAATCAAATCAAATCACGCCTGATAGTAAAATAAAAATGCACTTACAAGGACAGCTCTAGTTATAGACTTCTATCATGATAACCAATGCCAAGATTGCATAGTAGACACTGCTTTTACAAAAAAGGAAAGAAACTTAAATAAAAACTTGAAACATACAAACTAGTATCTAACTGTACTGCTCTTTTTTATATTCTGAAATTTGCCCAATATAGCTGACAGTACACAACTGTACATACTGTGGATAGAAAATATTTTTTACATACTTTGATATCTTAACACTACTTTCTTCATTTTCACATCATGGAGGCTCACCTTCTGGAGACCTACATGTGCTCTCCTCATAAGAAAACTCCCTTTTTCATTCTACTCCACTAACAAACTAGACTTGGAACATGGCAAGGATGAAATTTTGGTTGAAGTTACACAGTAATTTGTAACTTACATTTCTCAACTGCATTTTTGAACATCTTTCATCAGTTAAAATGAGCTCTTATATGACTGTGAGTTCTGCCTTTAATTAATCATAGATGTTGATGATCACATTGTGTGAAAGAGACACTGTCATAACTTTTGGGTTCATGTTTTGTTCTGAAACAAACTGAATTGATGGGTTGATGTTTTAGGCTTTTTATCCTCATGAAACGTACACAACTCTTCCCTTTGATTTCCTCACATCTGACATCAGCAGTTACATTTGAAAATATACAAAACATCCACTCCGTCATCAAACCATACACCTTTTATAATTTGGTTCATAAGGCTGTCCGAAAATCAAAACATACACATTTTGGAGGACTCCATGTGTACTAGGTCTGGTTTAACACCGACAGAAGAGGTCTGATTCTTAACTCGCACTTTTCTGACTGACTGAACATAGACGGGAAAATCAATGTGAAAAATCAATGTCTCAAGGTTTCCTTCGGTGTGGACAGCCACAAGACGAAATCTGTCATAACCTGGTAAAGATCTGACCTTTTGTACTGGTGTTAACACAGCCTCTGCCTACTTGGTTTTCTCAACAATATCCTCCTCAGTATCTCCTCTACATACCTGATGTTCAGTTTCATATGGCGTCTCTCCATAGTTCAGAGCAGAAATATCTAAACTCCAGTTTGAATATTTTACATGTATTTCCTTTGAACATGCTGTCCTTTACATGGTGAATAGAGTTCATGTCCCAAGGGCATCAAGACGATTCAAAAGCCACTAAAAAAATAAGGCTGTTTTTCTTTCTTTCTCAGAGCTAGCATATTGGAGTAACACCTTTTCGTCAGACACTGTTGTCCGGGGTCAGTGCACACATTTGAAAGCCAGCCTTGGTTCACAATGTTGTTCTGCAAACACACAAATATATTACACTTCATTTTACATAGGCCCCCTTTGTTGTTACATTGTTTTTCTTTTTTTCTTTTTTTTTTTTTTAGCTCTAAATTGTAACTTTTTCAACAAATACACCATGAGTTGGAATGTTAGTTGCTGACAGAACATTGTTTGAGAAAAAGGGCAACTAACTGATATGTTACAGATTTTTTTCCCTCCATACAGTTCACATCTATAAAAACATTAAAATGGCAAAAAAAAAGAGAGATGTAAATAACACAATAATGATCACTGAACAAAAATATTATGGTAATATAACGTCATTAGGATGAACATGATAATCATGTATTTACACGTTTTCAGACAATCAAAAAAAAAAAACATATATGTAAATGCTGTTATTCTTCAAAGGCCACTGGATGGTGCTAGCGACTAGCAAAATCATGGTGGTGATCACAAATGAAATCACATGTGGCCTGATGGCAGGTAACAACTGATATCCTGTGATGATAGGACACCGAAAATATGAAAGAAATATATATATATAGGCTATATATATTTTAGTAAATTAAAAATATGATTGATAAAATCAGTATATTTGGGTACATATAGCGGTAATGAATGATATCAGCTGTATTTAATTCACTATCACGTAATACTATGGTACTGTCTATATTACTGTATTTAAAAACACTTGTGTTTTCACTTCTAATTTATCCCTTTTTTGCTTCTTCTCTCTTTTCACTGAGTTGGACTCTGTCCAGAAACAAGCCCCAACAGTCTATCAGGGTGACTGTGGATTTGAAGTTGTGGTTAACCAAACGTGGTAGTGATGGCTGGAATTCCCCACCCTGCATCACCAAACAACTCCACTTTAAGAAGTTACAGAGCAGCATTTTAGTTTGAGGTGCATTTGCTGCTTGAAGACCATTTCAATTCTTTACAGTGGCTTGTGGTGAACCTCCAAGTGAGTGCAGAAATGCATGTTTTTCTCAGGAAAATTTGTTTTCCTGAACAAATATATAAATACATTTCTAAAATTAGTCAATGCTGCCTCCTTTAAAACAAACATATTTGTGTACTGTATACTGTACTCTAGTATGCTGTACATAAATATAATAAATAGCTGACAGTCTTGCATTTCTGCCTTGCTTATCTGTTTATCATAGATGCAATTTTAAATATACCTCAAGACAGACATTTTAACAAATCTGTCACAACCATACACTACTGAAAATGCCAAACAAAAATAAGTTTTTACTTCCATCCATCAGGAGTATAATCATCTTTGGACAGGCTTCTTTTTACAAACTTAGACGCCACAAACTCGATACTTTAAACATCACTTAGGATGTTATGTCAGCCAAAAAGGGAAAGCTATTGTCTCTGGCTTGTTTCTGGTCAGGATCCTTGATTGACAGTCACTGTGTAGCAAATTCTGTTAGCAGGAAATGATCCACACATATGGACAGCAGAATACATAGAGCGTTCCCTAGGAAACGATATAAAGACAACAAACTGTACTGGCAAACACGTACAGCCAAGGCTCACAAGAGAGGAGTGGGATCACTTCTTTAGCTCCCCTCCATCATTATCTGTTTTCCATCCTGTTCTTTCAGATGATCGCCTGCCGCTTCTTCCATCATTTTGTAATCAGTTTAGCTTCTCTCTGTGTTTACTCTCATCTTACTAAAGAGTCTCTAACTCACTCTCTCTTACCTCAATCTACCTTCTCCTGCTCTTCTGTAATCAGTTCAGCTTCTCTCCCTTTATGATTTTGTTCCTTTCCTATAGAGGTTTTCAAGGTCAGTACCTCAGTTGCTGCTTCTTTCTTTTCCCTGCTTGTCTTTGTTCAGTATAAAGTAACAGCAAGAGAACAACTGGTGTTACACTACACAAGGTCTTTTTTTAGGCGTGTGTATGGTTTGTATGTTCCTGAAAGCCTGTTTGTGTGGTAGGTAGGGTTATTTCTCCTTCAGTCACACATGACACTGCAACATTGCGCAAATACACATATAAAGATACGCACATAGTTCCAGTACCTGCTCGAGCATCTCTCGCTCTGTCTGTTACCATGTCGGCATGATTACCATGGTATTTAACTGGTGCTCAATCACCATGGCAACAACTTTTCTTTTGCTCACATCTAAGTCGTTCATTGCCCTTGCTGCAGTATCAGCCTTAGAGAATTCACGTGTAATCGTCTCCGGAGTTCTGTCATTGTCTTGGTAACCACTTTGCTTCGTCAATGTTCCGTCGTCATGGAGGCGAGGTTACTGTCATGGCGACCCATCTCTTCCAGCACAGCGGCCAGTTCATTCAGGTCTCCATCAGGGAAGTGCTGGGCCTCCCAGAGATCCAGAATCACACCTGTCGGACTGGACTTGGTGGCAAAGTAGTTCAGGTACCTGGAAAAATAAAGGAGAGGGTGAGGGACAAAGGGTATGGGAAAATATGGTAATAATATACAATAGATTAAGTTTAATTTCAACACTAAGTCAGCACTGAGTTTCTTAGAGATTCAACTTTTCAGTCATGGAACTTTGTGAGGCATCAAATTCACAATATAAAACAGCAAATATATACTGAAGCTACAGGTTGCAGCAACCAATTAAAAGAGAAGCCACGTCACCTCATCAATAATTGATTAAATAAAATCATCAGAATGAGACAAACAACATATGTCAAAATCCATAGAATACATATAAATACATAGAAAAAATTTATATGGACAGGCGAGACAGACCATACAAGGCCAGGTCATTCTGAAACTACAAAATTCATGTTTCAGATGTTTACTAATGATGACAAAGAAAATATCAAATGTAGGATATATTATCCAATGTCACTTATATAATCTGGGATATAGCAGCATGTTTGGAGAGCTTGACTCAGGTGATCACATAATCCCCTTAAAAAAAACCTTTAGACAAAAACCTTTCTTAAACCTGGTGAACAGTTTCTACTTCCCCGTACTGCAGTGCAAGGGTGACTAATTATCCCCTTTTACTTATCATTAATATCTTTTAGAAGTTAAATGTAATTAATTTTACCTGGCATGACTGCTTTCTTAAGGACTCCGGCTTATAACCTGATATCTTGTTTAAATGTATTGAAAGCACCAGATATCAGACAATATAACAAGACAGACAGAATCTGAATTTACTATAAAGAAACATTCTTGATTAGGTACTGAATACTACATGATATAAAATGTAATGAGTGAAGGATTTTAGCCTTAATTTAATATGGTAGGCGACTACTTTTGTTTAGAAAATTTGCCATTATGTATGTTCAATACAAATTGTTTTAAACAAACAAGGGAAAAAATCCATTTTGTAAGTGTGGTAAAGCACAAAAATGTGCCAACAACTCCACAGAGAGAAATGTTTTTATGGTAATGGTAAGAATTACAGCCGCCGAGAGTCAAGTCCACAGTAGTGGCAGAGGAAGTCTAACGATGAGCCATCTGTGACAAAGATCTCAATGCTGCTTTAAAGTAGAAAAGCCATCAAATTTGAGTCTCACGGGGATAAGAATGGGACTTTCTGTTCCTGTGTAAATCCTGTGATTGTGCTGTTGGCACACTCTGGTACTGTTTAAACACAACCAAAGACGTGTACAACACTCCTCTGCTCCTTTCTGTCACTTTTACCTCCTGTAGATTTTCTTCTTTTTTTCATGTTTCTGTCTCACACTCAAAACATCTAATAAAGCCATTTTCATTACTTCCTTTCTTACTTTGTTTCTTTCTTTCTCACTTTCTGTCACAGACTCCATCTGTCTGCAGTATGTGATAAGGAGTATCCTGCTGTTCAGTGAACTCAATAACTGAAATCCACCTTTGTGTGTGTGTGTGTGTGTGAGAGAGAGAGAGAGAGAGTTTCTACCATTTGTGAGGCACATTATGTGTGGAGCGGTGACTGTGACGGCGAAGCATGACTCATACTTTGAAGTCAAACAGACATGATGTGGCAGTTACAAGAGCAGACAGGATAAAAGATGGTATTTCCTTGTTAGATCATTTCATCCTGCTCCTTTTGAAGAGTAGCTTTTAGCAGAAATGTGGAAGTAAACAACAATTTGGCTAGCTGTCCATTTTTCACCCACTGATCAGGAAATATTTGGTGCCCACATTAACAGGCTGCATCATGAGCTGGCTGCCTGTTGGGACAATGAGGTGCACTTGTGCCCAATTATCCTCTCAATATCTGCCTCTGCTTCGCTAGCTGCTGGTAAATGAACCTCCAGACTGAATCATCGACACACACATCTGGGGATAGAGATGCTAAGGATGTTACCTGTGAGTCAGATGCAAATAGAAAACTGCATGTTTACTATTTAGGTACGTGGGAGTCCAGCAGTATTGCATTTTACTCAAACTCTACAGAGGTGCAGCTTCAAAATACTGAAATGTGTTGAAACTGAGTGACCAGATGTATATTTTGCTATAAGGAAAGACTATAAGCCACATACAGTTAATGTGATTAGTTGTGAGTGTGGTTATAAATCTTTGGTATTTATATGTGCTATTGTATCTTTGAGTCTTAAGGGGGAAAAAGAAATATAATAAGAACAGGTTATTCTCAGTCTGATTTAATCAGCCAGTTCTCAAGTCACATTTAAATTCATGACTCAGTTTTTTAAACAAGGCAACCTTGATGATCTGCCATCATATTTGAGAAGAGTTTTTCTGACTAAATGATGTTCCAAGCTGAGCAAAACGCCTAAGGGCAGCAGTATGTGATAAAAATGTGTGTGTATGTCACCTGTCAAGGTTGAGTTTGTGGGCGAGCATCCTCCAGTCATTGCCTCTGGTCTGTGGTGCATCCAGACTGCCACACAGCTTCTGTCTGATGGATAAAGGAATGCGGAAGGCATTAGGCCCCACTAAGGTTGTGATATTACTGGCGGGGTCCATCAGGGACGTGTCTATGCACTGGACCTCCTGGAAAGACAGAGAGGAACCTGGTCAATTGTTTCTGAAATTCTGTTGTAATTCATGGAGAAATTAGGTTTCTTCATATTGTTGTGCCTTCAGAATACTACACTTCTGCAGTAGAGACACAGGAGAACAGGACTGGATCTATAAACTATATACTAGAAATCCTGAAAAGTAAAATATGGATCATGATGTGCATCCATGTTGAGTTTAGATTTTAAGTTGAATTTATCTTATTTCTATTTCAGATACATCTCCATCTCGGTCCTGGCAAATATTCTGCTTGTCTCTCTGCTGCTGGCCTTCTGTGTGACCAATTACATACGAGTCTCCTAATTAATACGAGAGTGAAACAAACACAAAGATCTGCTCCCAAACACTCTCTCTCCCCTCGCTGTCGATCCCTGTCCCTTTTCTAAACCTTCATTCCATTAATCTGCCACTCCTGGGCTGAAAGGAGGCAGCGGTCTAATGAATGTGGCTTGGCAGAGAGAAACAACAACTGCCACTGTTGATGTGAATGATTACTATTTACTGCGTCTACTTAGCCCCAATTTACAGCAGAAAGCTCTCTGCTGCTGGAGATTGAATGATTGATGCAAAGGAACATCTCTGTTTCTCTGTTGAAATCATAAATGCTTTAAATCTGTTTTACTTCCCTTTGTTCAACATGTAGGACACTGCCAGCTGGTTGAAGGTCTACAGTATTTCATTACACAATTACACATTACACACTGAATACTGTTTTTAGCTATTCAGCTCTAATTACCATACTTGCCAAACATCCCATGTGACCATGGTAATTATTTTGTAAAACTAGGCATGGCCTGTGTAAACTGAATTACAACTGATCATTTAGCAAAATATTTAATTTTGTGACAAAACTGTCATAGCCCAAAAAGTCCTAAATTAGGCAGCACAGGAGAAATGCAGGATGGGACATTTCTACTATTCTTTCTTTCCCTGTGTGATTTTTCACCACTGACAGTTTAATAATTGCATGTGAAAAGTCACAGAAACAAATCATCACAACTCCTTTAACTGGATGTGCACTTTACAGGCAAGCTGTGAAAGAGAACCAATATGTGACTCACAAAGCTGTCTGGCACACATTAGCCATGGTGGCAAAACATAAGAGAAAATGTACCTATTAATCACAACTGTGGCTGAATTTAGTTCCTGGCTGCTTCTTCAGTGCAGGTCAAAAGTAAAGGAGGTGAATTGTCTGCATTTGTAAACAGGAGTGATGAGCACCCCTTCAAAAAGTATGTTTGAGAAAGTTTAGAAACTGTGTCTCCATTGCATAGTCTGTCCACCCAATATTGAAATCAGCTTTTTCATTGATTGATTTATTGAGTGTTAGTCAGGATATAGTGCACAAGCCTGGACAGGATGACACAAAGTGTTGCATGGATTGAAAAAGGAAAAAGGGAGAGAAATGAGTCGAACGTCTACACAGAGTAAAGGCAATATGCTTGGATAAAGGGTGGAAAAAGATGACTAAGCTTTAATCACTTTAAAATTTTCTGCACATGGTGATCAGGAGGTATCAGTTCCATTAAATGGAGTTACTGTACCTTGAAACTATTATACAAATCTGACGAGCAGCAACTTCACTAGATACATTTTTAGTTACAGACCTTGATTTTCAGTCTCATTTTGCTCAGCAGCAGGAGGACAAAATATGTGCTGCTGCAACTGCTCCTCTATATGCAGTAAAAAATTAAACAAAACTATCCCTTTCTGTCAGCTTACCTGGTTAATCAAGGGTTAAAAAATTCTAAAGTGCAACGCTATCATCCGTGAACACCATGGGAGAATTCAAAGCAGTGACATTCCAAAAGAACTGTCTGACCTTCGACCAAAACTGTTCACACATGGACACAGACACACATACACACACACACACACACACGCATATACAGACATACACATTCAGTGACTCTGTGGTTACATGGCCCAGCGAAATCAAAGACGAGTTATTCCTCCCGTGTTATGTGACCTCTAGCCCCAGTATGAATGATTGAACAGAGTCACAGAACCACAGCACGAACTCTGAGTGTCTGACAGATAGAGAAAAACTTAGTGACTTTAGGACCTTTAGCATGGGAATGTAGAAGCAAGTACAAGGATGCAGAAGGAAACCCTCTTTTCTCGATGTTACTGTTTCATTTCTTTTTTTTAATATGCATTCTGTCCTAACCCTTGACCAGTGTGAGTTAAAGTCGTCTTCTGCTGTGTTCTCGTACATACAGCAAAATATTTGATAAACAGCGCATGTCTTGTCTTGCTGTGTGCATATGAATTTCTACAAAAAACCCACCTCCTCCAAAGTGTTGCTGAGCTGAAAGATCTGTCCCTCTCCTTCCACCTGCCGTACACACAGTTTGCAGCTGATCTCTGTGGTGGCTGGGCTCAGTCTCTCCAGGGTGAAGGTACAGTGAAGGGTTCTCTGACTGCCACTCCAAACCTGGTAGAATGGGATCTCCTAGAAAATGCAGAAATAATATGCATGTTTTTGCAAAGTAAAACTTAAGTCACGTGATCTGATGGGTCAAAGTATCCTCCATCTGTGTCTGTGATTCTGATAAAATATAAATGGCTGAAGCCTCTAAAACATGGAGTCTGTTGCTAATCTTAACTCGCTTGAGTTGCTTAGCAAGTTTTGTGCATTTTTTAGTATCTTATTTCATTTATTTATTCATGGGAATTCATCAATGTGAATAATTGTGAACATGTTTTACTCTGGAAGCTAAATATAGAGTAAAGTAGTACAATAAACTGTGATATTTGCTGTGTATGCAAAGTATCTGGTACCTAAAATGTCTCTAAGCGTGGATAGACAGTCTCAGGTTGTGTGTGCTGTATGTTTACATCCCTCTCACCTGATACTTTGCGATGAGCTTGCTCTTCCAGTGTGTGTGTGGCACGTCGTGGATAGACAGTCTCAGATTGTGTGTGCTGTCTTTAAAGTTCAGAGTCTTTGGCTCGTCCAGAAGCTTCCCTCCCATCTGGGTCTCCATCTGAAGAACCTCCTACACAAAACCCCACCAAAAAAAAAAAAAAAAAAGAAACTAAGAAAAACAATAACTACTTCAAATTTCCTTTGCAAGTTTGCTTATCTTAATCTTGCTCACTGAACCATTTATTCTTCATACAGCAGTAGAGACTGTAGAAAACCTTTAATTTATCTTGCATAATTACTGCAGACAATGCTGTCTCGAATTCTTGAACGTTGCACTGAAGTACACAGCACCGCCAAACACTTGAAACACATGAATGTTTTCATTGAGATAGCATCACACATCTCAGTGGTTGTATTCCCTGGATTTAAGCAAAGCTTAGCTCTGCTTACTGAACTGAACTGAAAAGAGATATTAAGATGCCCAGTAAAAACCTTGATTAATAACACACCACCAGTCAAAGTAATGCTGTTGTGAGATGTGGGAAAATGAGGCAAATCTTTAATGTAAGACTGTAAAATTTAATAACTTCTATTGACTTTAGAAGATGACCTCAATGCATCTTGACTTATGAAAACAATACACAGAGAAGTAAACTTTGCAGCACATTTTTTTGTCCTTTTCATTACCTCCTCTATTTTTGCGAAGATGTCAGGGCAACACACATATTGCTTCTCCTTGTGAACTCTTCTTATAGCTTTAACCTCATTCAAGATAGATTCAGAAAGATGATGAACTGCACTTAACAGGGTTTTTTTTTTTTTAAATTTAATTTAACATCTTTGTTTTAAGCAAATGGGGAAATGTCCGTTATTGTAAACTGATAATGTCCATTTGATGTCTTGAACTAAAGGGAGTAATGCATTTTACTTTGCTGTGCTGCAGTTGTTTCAATAATACATTGCACACACACTCCTGTGGGGATTTTTGCTCATCCTTTTTAAATTGACTTCTGTATATCAACTAAGCCCACGCCAAGAGAGTACTAAGAAAGTATCTGTACTCTGCGGACACGGCAGCATGCATAATGATAAACACACATTAATACCATCAACACATTTACAGGCTATTGAAGTGCATACACTTAAATGAGCAAATTAACACACACACACACACACACACACACACACACACACATACAAACAGTTATTTTCTGATGGAAGAATAAGTTATCAGTATGACTTCTGATGCCTCCTACAACCTTTTCAAAATAATCAATTCCTCCTTCCCATCATCTTCCTACGCTGCAGCTCTACTGTAGATATACAGCAGAGACTTTCCCTTTGAACGCCAACCGATCAATTATACTACACAAAGTCTCCATCATTAAAAAGTCCACCCCTCAACTTTGTTTTCAAGCTACAATTGCTTGTTTGAAATGTTAAAGCTGGGTGTGCGTGGATGTTTGAGTGAGCGTGTGCATGGCTGTGTGCCACGTTGACATTTGACTTATCGTTGCATGCATAAATTACCAGTGTTAATCTCCCATATCAGATGGTCCCTCCAGTGCTTTGAATTTGTTTGAATTCTAAAGCATTGCTATTTTGACATTGCTTGACCCTGTTTTGTTTACTGCTTCTCAGCTCACTTCCAGAAGACTAGAGGTGAAGAAACTCCTATTTATGACTCTAGACAATCACTTCTATTCAAGCTACAATATATTTTATTTCAAATGCAAATTAACAGGGAAGAGTTTTAGTATGGGTGGTCCAAGAGAGAACAAAATCTCACAGGACTAAAGAACACAACAAAGCACTAAGCTTAAAATATCACACACCTCTTCCTTACCTTCACTGTTATTCAAGGCACTGGAGTTGTACATACTGTAGATGCATACTACATATTATATATCCATAGTTTGTATATGTGTGTGCACATTCAGGTTAAATCAATGGACTAAAAAGCAATTGAACCAAATCATTACTGGGTTTGAGTCATATAGTTTCAATATTTTACCTTGAGTGCGTCCTGTGTGTCATCCAGACAGTAGACCCTGATGTGATAGTCCAAAGTTGTGCAGGAGACAGGTCCAAAAACAGCCAGTTTGAGCCTTTTGGCGGCTGCCTTGCCAATTGATTGGCCCACCAGGCAGTAAGTCCCCAGTGTCTCTGTTAAGATGTGACATGCCTCAGAGTCCATCTGCACATAGCAGGGGGTGGTGAAGTTTTCCTCTCCCACCACAACCACATCCTGTAGAGATCACATACACACACAGACAAAGTCACACACATTTTGTAGACACTCGGGGTGTCATGCTGGGTCCATGATGGGTGGCAGAGACTGGCATATTGTAACTTCTCAAATACTGAAGGTACCATGTGAGCCTTTAGTCATCTCAACT
>BRZM01000589.1:8159-29474 GCA_033238685.1 Lates japonicus
CATGGATTCGAACCAGGACCAGAAACCAGACAAACCGGTTCAGAGACAAAGACCAGGTTAATTTGACGCCCTTCAACTGTCTGTTTACACCAACATGTAATTGTATTTACCTGCTGTCTGACAGCCAGCCGATCGCCTGAATTCATGATAACAACCTTCCAACCTCCTCCCGTTACAGGAACATCAGTCTCACACCTGTCCCTGCGGTCAATCTGGGCTCTGGGGGGTGTTTCTGAGGTCAGAGGTGATGTTACACATGCATGTGGTGACCAATTTGGGAAATAAACCATTGCCCCTGTAACTGTGTGTGTGTGTGTGTGTGTCTCCCCAGTGACAAATTAAAAGCAACAACGACCTGAAGAACAACTGCAGGACGTCCTGATCCCAGAGAGACTTAATTACACTGGGACATGCTGGGGAAAAGGTAACACAGCAACACACACCACAACAACTACACAACTGTATCAGAGACACACACTGTTTTCGAGGAAACGCCATGAACACAAAACATCAATATCAATCAATCAATGATCAACAATCAAATTTAGATTTCTCATCTGTGTCGAAGCCATAAGAATTGATTACTCCTGAGTACTCTGATTACTCTGAGTAAAGGCGGAAACTGCTCTGGACTGAGAATCTTTGCTTGATGATGTTAAACACCCCAACAGTCGATTAGCCAGCATTAGCCCAGCATTAGCTGCTACTGGATTATAGAAAATAGGAACTTTTATTAACTCCCTGATGGTAGCCTGTGTGTGTAAAATTGTACAAACCAACACACGCATTGATGTTCAGTAAAACTGACACAAACACCACACACCAGGTGAAAATACTCTATTGATACTAGATCTCAGTTAGGCTGGAAAGTATTCTGGGAAGCAGTGTGACAGTGCATTGTGCAGAAATTGCCCCTGTGATTGATCTCTGATTGATCATTAATCAGCAGGTGGTACGTTGACAGTTCAGTCACCCAAACTGAGACCAGCTGATACAGAGAGTCCGCAGAACCAGTCCAGGGTCATCCTAGATGAACAGAACAACACTGGGAACAATATCATTTTAACAGTGTTTAATGTGTGTAGTACCTGCAGGTGAGTTCGCTCAGTACGTGAGGCATTCCTGAAGACACCAGACATGTCATCCAGAGAGTCGAAATAAAGTCCTGAAGCGAGTCGACGCTTCGCTTCCCCGCTGATGAGACGAACCAGATAGTTGATTTATATTGTGTGTGTGTAGGTGGTGTGTGTGTGTGTGTCCAGCTGATATCACTGCCAGGTGACATTGAGCAGTGCTGAAGGAGGCGCCTGGCATGAAGGATCACCCACCCCAACGCCATCCAGCTCACTGCAATACACACAATACACACACACACACACACACACACAGATGTTAACTAGGGGTCAGGAGGGGCTGGTTTGATTGATATCTGTCCATTCAATAGGGAGGAGCCCTCACCGCGTCTGGCCAGCGGCCACGATCCTGATGGTGGTCCTGCTGTTTATGAAACATGGAGGACCTGTACACCTTCCTGCTGCCAGACTGGGAGAGCAGCCATCAGGTATTCATTTCTCCTGACTTTAGAGGTGGTCCCTGAACATCACCTGATCCTGACCCTGTCCCTCCTGATCCCCTCACAGGGACCCTTGTCCCTGCAGACCCTGGTCCAGGGTTCATGTTGACATCTCCCGGGGATGGAGCAACGGAGCAGCAGGAGACTATCCACAGAGACCTTGCCGCCAGAAACTGCATGTGAGCCCACCAATCAGCTGTCAGCGTCTGCCAGAGGTCACAGGGCCACAGGTCACATGAACACATTTTACTTTGATTCGCGCAGATCACAAACACCTGATGTTGATCACATGACTGAACTGTTGTGTTCAATGACAACAGGAAGTCTGAGGTTTGTCAATACAGCTGGTAGATTTTGAAGACTTAGGTGTGTGTGCAGGCTGGATGAGAACATGACGGTGTGTGTGGCAGACTTCGGTCTCTCTAAGAAAATCTACAGTGGAGATTATTACAGACAGGGCTCCGTCTCCAAACTGCCTGTGAAGTGGATCGCTCTGCAGAGTCTGGCCGATAACGTCTACACAACACAGAGCGACGTGGTACTGACACACACACACACACACACTGATTCTAATTAAATGTCTCTGATCGACTCTGAGTGAAAAACCTGCAGTGTTCACTCTGTGTGTGTGTGTGTGTGTGTGTGCAGACGATGTGGGAGATCATGACTCGTGGTCAGACTCCGTACCCCGGGGTGGAGAACTCTGAGATCTACGAGTTCCTGATCAAAGGAGAGCGACAGAAGAGACCTGCAGACTGCAGGGAGGACATGTGAGTCTACACACAACTACACAACTACACACTACACAACCACACACCATTATATTAAACTATTGTTCATATTACTAACTATTAACTACTATTATTAATAACTATATAATTTTATTACACACTACTATACATTAACTTTATATTACACATAACTAATTCTACTACACAATCATTAAGTATATTAAATCTATCATATTATAACTACACACTACCATATTAACTATTTACATAACTAATTACATTATAATAACTACATTAATTACTACATTAACCATTACATAACTACACACACTACTACACACAACTACAATAACTGCTTACACAATCCACACACTACTACAATAACCACACAATAACTAATAACTACTACATTAACCACACACCACTACATTAACCACACAATAACTAATAATAACCACTACAACAACCATACACTACTAATAACCACACACCACTACTACCAACCACACACACAACCACACAACTAATAATAACTACACACTACTACACAACCACACAACTACACAACTACTACACAACTACACACTACTACACAACAACTACAACAACTACAGGACATGTGAGTCTGAACTCATAGTATTCTTCCATATAAAGCCCCCCCCCCCATGTTCTCTGATCACATGACTGACGGTCAGTCCCCGCCCCCACAGTTATGACATCATGCACAGCTGTTGGAGTCCCGTTCCTAAGTGTCGTCCCAGTTTCCAGCAGCTGGTGGAGCAGTTGGAGTCTCTGTGGCTCAGCCTGTCCCCCCCCCCCCCCCAGAAGGAGCCGCTACTGTACGTCAACCTGGAGGGGGGGGAGGAGCGGGGCAGGGAAGGAGGAGGAGGAGTGAGGGCCCCGGGGCCGGAGGAGGCAGCGTCAAGCTGGAGCGTCCCCTGGCAGCGGCGGGCAGAGGACGAGGAGAAAGATTGGCTGATGGTGGGGTCGGGGGCTGCGCTCGCCATCGGAGGAGACTACAGGTACATCATCGGCCCCTGTGGAGGCCCTGAGGGGGAAGAGGGGGAAGAGGGGGAGGGGGAGGAGGAGGAGGAGGAGGAGGGAGGGAGGAGGAGGAGGGAGTCGATGGACACTTTACAGGAGGAGGTGAGGGACGAAGAGGACGAGGACGACGTTGTCATTAACGTCTGACAGAGACTGACCAATCACAGCACTCCTCCTCTCACCTGATTGGCCCGTTAGTCAGCTGACCAGAGAGAGGCGCTCGGTTTACTGCACCGAGCAGCAGCAGGCGGGCGGAGACTGAACTCTGAGCTCAGACTGAAGGTACCACCTGTCAGAGTAATCTGATTACACACACCTGTCACACCTGGTCTCTGCCTCTGACACAATCAGCACAAACACACACACACACTCTGCTGCAGCTAATGATTACTCTCGTCATCCACTGATCTGCTGACCAGTTCCCTGATCGATTATTGATAAATGTCTCAGAGGAAACAGGAAGTCTGCTCTGCAACTGGAACCAGACTGATCAGTTCTTAAAATAGGTTCTGATTTTGTTTCTGATGATTGACGCATCAACTAATCAACTAATCAATAAATCAATAAATCAAACATCAGACTGAGTCAGTAACAGGCAGATGAAGCGACAGTCGATCTGAGATGGAGCTCAGATTCACTTTATTTCACTAAACACAACACAAGAAGAAGGAACGACAACATTAGAACCACATTAGAACGACAGTTAAGTCCTCAGGTTGTGTTGGATCAAATGGGTCAAACAGCTGTCTGTCTTTATGAAGCTTTTACTGTGAAGTCTGAGGCTACAGAGGAAACTGGTCCTTCAAAATAAGAGCTCTACTTTGGATATTTGTTGGAGGACAGACTCAGGATGATGATGGACTTGCTGTCCTGGAGTGGACTGGACCTGCTGTCCAGGACTGGATTGGTACAGACCGGTTTGTACAGTAACTGTTCAGTTTGACACTGAGATCATGACGAGTTCAGATATCTGACATTGTTTTGGTCTTTGAATGCACCATGTGGCCTCTGTTATTCTGTTACCTCTGTTAGTTCCTGAGCTTTCAGGCACAGATCCTGGTCTTCTTCCTCACTCCATCATGTGATGATGAAACATCTCTTCAGGACCTGAAGAATCCAGGAGAGCTGGATGAAAACTCTGGAACCTTTAAACTGAACTGTTCCTGTTGAACATGAAGCAGATCAGAGTCACAGCTTCAACAACTCATCAATAAATCAGCTGATCAATAATCTGATCAGTGTTTGATCACTGAAGCCGTTGTTGCTGAGACGTCAGAGGACGTTTCTACTGTTTCTCTGGTTCACAGTGAGACTAACTGGTCATGTGACAGATACAGATCAATAATTGTTGATTAGAGGTCAGAGGTGACTGAGGCTGCTCTCAGCTGCTGCATGATCAATACTTCCAGTCTGATGATTCATTAGTTTATTGATAAACAGAACTGATGTTTTTATTTTCACACTTTAAAGAGAAAACTATCGACTGGGAGAAAAATCAGCAGATTAATCAATCAACTATAATCAATAACAGTCAGTTCACTCTTTCATTGAAAATGTAACAAATTTAATATGAATCAGGTTGAAAACACATTCTTTAACGTTGATCAGCGGAAGTGAAGGATTCTGGGATGTTGTCAGGAGTTATCCGATCGATCAGATCGACTGGATGAAAACATGATGAAAATAAGCTTCAGTCGTATTAACAACATTAATAATGTGTTTGTTCTGAACTCGTAGAGTCAGGATCCGGTTTAAAGTCTTTTATTGAGCCTGTGTTTAATGCTGTAAATACTGTTTCTAACACTGACACTGGTGGTTTCGTTTCCTGAGACCACAGTGAACTGGACCAAACCAGGTCTCCTCCAGGTCTCTGTGGAGGTCTAATGATCCGGTTCAGGTCTGACTGATCTGGTTCAGGTCCTGTTGTCTGACTGTTGGGATGTTTTAAATGTGTCACGTTTTAATGATTAAACTTGAAGTTGTCACTTCCTGTTGTCGTGTCCTCACCTGTCTGACCCCACACCTGTACAGAGAGCTCACCAGTCTGACCCCACACGTACAGAGACCTCACCTGTGAATAAAGTCTGACCTGTGTCACTGATTCTCTGGTTTCATCTTCACTCTGCTGAGTTCAGGTTCACCTGGGAAATAACATTTTCATAGATAGATAGATGTCTTTATTCATCTCCGAAGGGAAATTTGGTTGTCACAGTAGTCCGTATGTGAATGCAACAAAAATACAACAGTACAAGATAGAATAATACAATAGTATAAAATAGAATATAACAGTATATAGTGCAAATGGCAAGACATATATATACACCATAAATAATATGCTATGAATATGAATATGTAAATAGAAAGTGCAAAGCCTCTCTTCACCACTGAAGAGAGGCTGGGCTAGTTCTTACAGAGAACACTAACAGGATAAACTGTTAGCATGTTAGCTCACTTTAACAACAGACTGATGTGACGTCAGCTGAGAACACTAACACGGGTTTAACATTAAACCGGATCCAGATCTTAAACTGGAGTTAAACCAGTCTGAACTCGTCATTCACAGTTAATCCGGTTAGGTTCAGTTTTATTCACTGTAACATGTTACTATGAAGATTAAATAAAGAACTGAAATGTTGAGCTTCATCACAGACGCCATGTTGATTTCTTCTCCTGTTTAAAGATGAACAGTTTATTCACGGACTCACACCGTAACACAACAAACACACAGCTGCTGCTCCGGGACCAGGACTCCTCCTCCACCTACTCTGTAAACCTGCACATTAACGACCGGACTCTCAGTTTAAAGACCAGACTCTGAAGAACTGATCCAGACCGGAATAAGAAGCGGACTCTTCAGGACTGGATGAACAGGTTTGTTCAACACTCGCTCTGGTTCAGACTTGGTGTGGTTTCCGGTCTGGAACAGTTACCTGGCTGATCACCTGGTCTGTTAGCTGGTAGCCATGTGTTAGCCTAAAGCTAAACTAGCTGCCGCTGCAGTCTGACCAAGGAGATATGACGACACACACACACACACACACACACTGAATAACATGAAGCCATTTCGCAGCATTATCAGTTTATTTTACAGCGCATGCGCAACAACTCGCGAACCTGCGGTCAGAGTACTTCATTACTTCCTCGGTCCTGCGCTGTAAATGTTAGTTATGTAAAAGTATTTTAAGTATCATGATGAAAATAAAGTAAAATGACTTGAAGCAGATTAGTTCCAGTACTTCACGTGGTGTCAGCAGATTACTATTACTGGTGTATTAACGTGTCATCATCAGTTTACTGCAGCTGATTGTTCAGGACTAATGATTACTCTCATTGTGGATTACTCAGATGATTATTTACTATGTAATTAACTGATTACTGCCGATCACAGTTACTCAGAGACAGTCACATGATTCAGAAGAAAAACATCAGATCAGAGATGTTTGGTTCTTTACCTGAGAAAAGACTGTGACTTCCAGCTCAGCTAGTTTTTACTGTGGAGTAGTTTCATTAATATCTGGACTCTGTTTATACCCAGTCTGTCTGTCTGTCTGTCTGTGTATCTCCTGTCTGTCTGTCTGTCTGTGGTTCGGTTTAGCTCCATCATGGCGGCCGCTCTGTGTTTACAGAGGGGGGTCGGTGTTTCTTCTCTGTGGGTGGTGTCGGTCTGACTGTGTCCTCCACCCACAGATAACCACCTCACACCGGCTCACCTCCGGTACCGGCTCCCGTGCTCCCGGTTCGGAATCTGAGCTCAGACCCAACATGGCGGCTGAAACATCAGCTCTGAGGACAATAAATGCGACACAAACACATTTAAACTGATGGGAGTCCGTTAAACACCGATCACCGAGACAGACGAAACGAAACGAAGCGACTTCACGACCACAGCCGAAGTTAACGGTTTCACCGCCGCCGGTAAACACGGACTGAACTCTGCTTTATCCTTCAAATAAACCGATCGCTGGTTAAACTCTCCCGTTAACAGAGCCGGTATCAGCCCAGTCCACACAGGAAACGGTTTCCCAGACACATTCCCGCCAGTATCACGAGCCCGTTTCTCTCCGTTAATGTTCCGTTAAATCTCAGTGTTTCTTCTATAAAGCTACAGAGAACCCGCGCTCTGTCTCTGTCATGGCGGCGTCCTCCACACCCGTTAAACACTTCGGTAAACTGTCCCGGGAGCAGAGGTAGGTCTATGGAGGGCACAATTCGGTCGTCCCGGCAGATCACGGACAGCAGATCCTCCGGTGTCGGTGCTCCGAGGTGCCGGGACGAGTTTTGAAACAGGTGGCGGCAGCAAGATGGCGGCCGAGGCTGCGCAGTACGACGGAGCAGCGGGACGGATGATGACGTTACAGTGAAGGACACCGCGTGCTGTTTTCCCTCCTCAGTTAGAAAACATCCCCGGTGTCCGTGATGAGGCGCGTTCGACGGAAAAACAGACGGTAACGCTCGGATTAACGTTACACCGTCGAAATACTCGACGTGTTCGCGCATGCTGAAGGTAATCCGTGTGCCGTTATCAGAGCACGTGGTGTAGAGGCTCGGCACAGGCAGAGTTTAATGGGCAGCCATGACGGGGCTCAGCCTCAGGCCTGCTGCTGCTGCTAGGCTAACTCCACTCTGTCACCATCACATGCAGGTTAATGCGTCCTCTGCTACAGGATGGAACTGGTCGCACACGGTTATTGACTGTTACAGGATCAATACGTTGCTTCATTTCGTCAAACTGATCAGGTTTTTCATCAGGTTAAGTTTCCACTCTGCTGGTAAATGGCACCAGATCAGTTCATGCATGCATCATGGAGATTTATTAGTAAAAATCAGGGTCTGCAGGTATAAAAACACTGAATCCAGTTTCTTTCATCAAGGTCTTAGTTAGTGTTTCTGCTGACTACAGCTCACTGAGCCGTGAAGTGTCGCTTTAACACTGATTTTTCTGTTTATCTGGGTCCAGGTGTGGACAGGTCAAGACACAATGGAGCCCCTGAACATGTAAAAGACCCAAGACTGAAATGTGACGATGCAACTCTAGTGTCTGTTTGTGTTGTGTAGGCTGTGAACGTTATGCTAGGCAGACTCCCACTGGACTCACTGAGACTGGTTTGGTGTACTGTGTCAATAATCTGGTCGTCATCTTTGGTAACTGCTGCTGGGTCTTTAAAACAAAGCAGCTGGTGAAGAACTATCGGCGAACCATCAATGCGTCTGTAAAATGGAGACAGAAGGACAGATATTGGATCGTGAGTGTAACACTGGGCAGGTAGAGGTTTAAAGGTTTATGTTTTCTCAGCTGAGATTAATGGATTTTACAGTTTATTTCAAACAGTGAGTCTCATGTCATCATGCATCAACAGATCCCATCTGCAGAGCTAAACCAACAACATGTTGTCCATCTCTTCCCTACCTGTGGCTCTCAGCTTCAACCCCTCTGTAAAAACGGCTCTCAGATATATGGGTTTATTTTTAAAGGCTCGGTAGTTTCCTAAAGCAGCGGCTCACTGTAGTTTTTATCAAACTGGAGGAAATAGTGCATTTGTTTGGGACTATTTTCAGTGGCGGATTAATCCGTATTTGGTGCTGTAGCGTGTTCAGCAGGATTGTGTGTGTTTGTGATGATGAAGGAACATGTCACCCAGAGGAATAAGATGGAGGATACCACACCACAGTTAATCTTGAATTTTGTGTGACTAGAACATTTGTATGTTCAGTTCAGTTCATAAACTCCTGTCACTTCATCATTCACTTCAAACACATTAACAAACTGACCTACACATAGAACAGAAACCGCTGCACAGGCTCGTTACATAAACTACTGGAGGTTGTTAGATTTTCAACATGAACTGAACGCCAACGTTAACGTAAAGGCTTCTGCAAACTGTTCATGTTCTGCCTAAAATGGGTTTTATTTTCCATGTTTCTGCGTGTAAATGATTGATTGGGGCAAAACTCTATAGAATCTGTGCAGTATTGATCAGTAACAGTGAACGGCTGCTGTAATGTAATCCAATAGAACGTAATCCAACGATCAATTGTCCACGACGAAGTCTGTCCATTAAAGTTTTGGTTTTTGTCTCTGACAGACTCAGATTGTTCTTCTCAGTGTCTGATAACATGATGACAGGATTCCTACAGAGACAGAGCTTTTTATTAAAGAGGAAGATCCTTTTAGTTTAACCAGAAACATCTCTATATATCACTACCAGACTCCACTGACAAAAACAGGGATTTTACTGGGAGCTGCTGGAATACCACTGCCTCCATCTGTTAATGTGTCTGTGTTACTGTGTGGTACTTTTACTTCATTTGAAGGATCTGAATACTTCTTTCACCACTGAAAGTCACACAATAATTATGAATGTAAAGGGAAAGGTTGAGCTGTAGTGTTTATTGTTAATCCAGCAGCTATGGTGCTGTTTTTATTTTGATTGCTGTGGTTTGAGCTGGATTTATAGTTGATAGAAGAGTTAACAGCAGTTCTTACAGCTGTCCACAGATGCAGTAAAGGTTGTAGTTATTGTTCACTGATGGATCGCTCACAGATTACCAGGACGCATTAAGCTTGTGTCATGTACTTGTCAGTATCTGTGTTTACATTTTTTCATTTACTTTGTCATAAAGAGTGACCATGGGAAGATCCACTCTGCCTCACTATTGAACAGACTGTTACCATGCAAAAAAATCCCAACTGGTTTCAGAAATCTGTAGGTGAAGATCCAAACAGCCCATGCCGACAGTCACAGTTGTTGTCTTTGTGTGGTGTCTTTGTAGCTGCTGTAGCTCCAAGGTACATTTTGGAGGAGGCATACTTCAGCTGCAGTTTGTAACTGTGATGTGGCTACAGTGGTTACATAAATTTCTTACAATGTAGTAACTCTTGATGCACTGTAAGTGTACTGAACATGCTAGCTACGCTTTCACAGCTCAGATCCACTCCACACACAAACTTGAGATCAATAATTTTACCCTGTAATATGACTCCGTTAACTCTTTAGTTCTGTATTGAAGAACCTTTGAGCTTTAATCAGAAAGCTCTGTGCACAATCTCAAATACGTAATACAAGTTTCTCACTTTTGTGTTTCAGGATACTGCCTTGATGCGTTGTACAAATGTATAAAAAGTGGGATCCCCCAGTCCTTTAGATGTCTGGGACCTGTTCATGGCTTCTAAGAAGAAGCAGAAAGGCATGGTGTTCCATCACGAAGGGGCAGCCACCCCTGCAGCAGCACCTGCAGCCGGCCATCCACCTGCATGCTTTGTTGTTCCTAAACTGGGGAAGGCGAGCGAAGGCGGGATGGAACGAAGCACCCCTGTGACCAGTGAGGAGGCAGGTGCGATGGGTAAACCCAACATGTACCCATTAAAGGAAGCCATCAGGACTACTGCTGGACTTCCTGCTGTGAAACATCCGACCGGTTCAAACCCTCAGTCAGAAAACCTGTCACCTGATAGCATCTGCAGAGGCATCAGAGTGACACTGGACAACAACAGCATGTGGAACGAGTTCTTCAGATGCAAAACAGAGATGATTCTGACTAAACAAGGCAGCAGGATGTTCCCTTATTGCCGCTTCCACATCTCTGGCTTGCAGCCATCTAGGAAGTATTCTTTGATCATGGACATTCAACCCTTAGACCACAGTCGTTACAAGTGGACTGGCAAGAGCTGGCAAGTTGCTGGGAAAGCAGAATGTCATGTGAAGAGTCAACCATTCGCTCATCCAGAGTCCCCATCGACAGGTCAACACTGGATGCAGAATCCAGTGTCCTTTTACAAACTGAAGCTCACAAACAACATTTCAGACCAAGAGGGGAACACAATCCTGCATCCGCTGCACCGCTACATGCCACGACTGCATGTAGTCCAAACTGACAAAGCTGCTAAAGACATAAAGCTACAAGGTCCGGGTGTTGTCACATTCACTTTTCCCCAGACTGAGTTTATGGCGGTTACTGCCTACCAGAACTCACGGTTTGCTCAGCTGAAAGTTGACTACAACCCATTTGCTAAAGGATTGAAGGAGGATGGGTCCAGTTCGTGGGGCCTGAAACTAAAATTGAACTCTGGCAAAGACTCGCACAAAGATGGAGGCACGCCAACTAACAAGCAGCATCCTGTGAAGAAGAGCTTGAAGTCTTTGCTCGCAAACCATAAACCTAGAAGCTCAAAAGCAGTGGACTTTAAACCTTTGGTGTCAGGTGACTTCCAGAAAAATTCCACTCCAAACAAAGATCAGTCAGCTGCCAAGGTTCCCGAGGAGAGTTCGTGGTAAGAGTTCCATTTGACAGAGAAGATGGCGTGGTCTTTAAATTCTTTATACCAAACATCAGGTTTGCAATAGGGCAAAAGAATGAAGGTCAGCTTCCTCTAAGTGTCCATCTGCATATTCCAGAACACATTAAAATACAGTTTCATGGCTATGCACCTTATGACCTGATTGTGTTTAGTTAGGTGCTGCATCTTTTGTGCTTCCTTTGCCTTTCACCAAATGTGGCTACGTATATATTAGAACTTTTACCCAGTTTACACCCGGTGTTTTTGCTTTCAAATGGGTTTGAATTAGTGTTTTACCAGTTGTCCATAAAATTTGCACGGTGATGGGTATCTTTGCTTATCTTCACTAATGCCTTATTTTCACATACAACCTTCAGCTCACGAGTATGTTTTAGAATTTGGCATGTAATTTACATATCCACCTCTGGTTTGACAGTTATTTTTTCCTGTTGCCGTTGTACTAGTGCAGAACAACGTCACTCATTTGCCAAAGCTGTGCATCCAAGTCTCGGTAGCTTGGTGACGTTATATGATATTAAATAGAGAAACTGTTTACTGCGACGATTAGCTTTTCCAAAATTTGTTTGAAGAACCTTTACTCAGTTGAGGTGGCACTAATGGCATAGCTGCTAACACTCTGCCTTTTGTTTCCCAAGTGTGATTGGTTATATCTTGGTTGTCACCTGCACATCAGAATGTTTGGATAAAGTTGAACCTTTCTCAGCTTCGCTAGGTCGTGCTGAAACGTCTTGAATTGTACTATACTATAAATAGCAGCCTGTTGTGGCTCTAGTGTTAAAGGGCTTATGTGTGAAGGGGGGGTAGTACATAAGTTGTGACACCAAACATGAACCAGATGCATGAGGTGTAATTGGCTAATGAGGGTATAAATTTGCAGCACCAGTTGATGCTTATTTGAGTGTGTAACTTAATGTAATGTTAATCAAGAGTTTAGCACAAATGTCAGAGTTAAGTTCTCCAGTGTTTCACTAATGTGATGTTTGTATTGTTTGATTTTCTGCAGCAGCAGCTCACGTCCTGCTCAGAAGTTATTTTCTGAACTTATTCGGGAGGCTCACGTGTCACTGCAGCGATGTAACCTGGAGCAACTCGGCATCAATAATAGCACCTCTCACAGAACAGAGCTAATAAACTCTAAAACCACAGCACTGAAGAGTAACAGAGAGGATGTCCCTGAGAAAGACAGTGTATCTGTGAAAACACAAGGTGAAACATCACCTGCAAACAAAAGTGAAATTTTTTTAACAAAGAGGAAAATTAAGGAGGACAAGCACCTTTTGAATTCACCGAACTGCAAGGGCAGTTTTAGGACAGATGAGGTCAATAATGTTTCTTCTCCAGTGGTGTCCCAGAACTCACGTGTGGACTCAGACCACCAGCCCAAACCTGAAGCGCCATCAGAGGTGAATGTAAGGCAGCATAAACGGCCAGCGCCTCTACCTCTGCCAGCCCTCGCCCTTTTTTTGAAGCAGCATTCAACAAAATCTAAAAAGGCCAAGAGCAAACCGGACTCTCCTCCCCCAGCACACCCATCAGATTCTCCCTCTGGATCACAGATTTCTGCTGCAGCTTCTGCATGTTTGCCTTCTAATCACAGCAGCGAT
The DNA here is from genome assembly GCA_033238685.1 of Lates japonicus. NCBI lineage: Eukaryota > Metazoa > Chordata > Actinopteri > Centropomidae > Lates > Lates japonicus. Next base: position 21,408 of record BRZM01000589.1, read on the forward strand.
GCAACCGGTCCCTCAATGGATCTCACTGGTGATGTTACAAAATCTGACAACCAGGCCTCTGGGTGTACTGGTGCAGATGTTCATCCAAGTGAAATGATTTCGAATGTCACAGGACAAGCAGTTGAAACAACCCCTAATGCTCCCAGTCCATCATGTTCAGAACTAAAGGGACCAAGAACAGAAGATCACTTGGCCTCCGTTTTAGTTGCTGAAAGCCCAGGCTCAGACCTGACAATACCAGATGGTACTCCTGTGTTACCCAACTCAGATCAGCCATTTTGTACCCTTGGGACATCTACATCCACCATTTCATCAACTCTTGCTACCTCTTCTGTGTCCCCCGTTTTGTCACCACCCTTTGACACAGTGTTACCTGCCCTGAACTCACCACAAACACCAACCATCACTGAGTCTTCCACACTACCTTTAGACTCCCCCACCAGGAAGTCTGATTCTTTGCTTCCAGACCCAGAGTGTTCTTCTTTTGGCTTTGAGCCTTTGTCACCTGCGAGCTCTCCAGAACCTTTACCTCCCCTGCCTGCCTCGTTAGCTTTAGAACTTGACTCCACTACATGTGAACCAACTCCACAACCAGTACCTCCTGAAGAGTTACCACAAAGTGAAGACTCTGCCGCATCTGTGTTTAAATGGCATACAGTGTTACCTCCACCTGAGCCGTACATAGACGCTTCATTCACAACATCTATCACACCACCTTTGTTGCCTTCCCTGACTCCCTCAAACCCTGAGCAACAGTCTCTGGACACATCCACACCTCCCCCTGATTCTGCTCCATCATTTCAAGAGAACGAACAGTCGCTGCCTTTCCCAGGAGAACTGTCCCCCCTCGCGCTCCAGTTGCCACTGTCTCCAACCTTTTCTTCATTAGATGGAGATGGATTATCACCCACACCTTCACTCACAGACCTCGTGCACTTTTTCTCCACCAATGATGACCTTGGGATGGGGGTGGAGTTTTCGAACACTGAAGCAGTGGCTGTTACCCTCTCACCTCCCACTACAGTAGAAGCAAACGCACATGAGCCTTCTCAGCAAGTTCAACCAATCCCAACCATCAAACCCTGCAAGCGCAAGAAGAAGTCTCGGCGGCAAAAGCTTACCAAGCTCGATGTGGATCAGAAGATTGATGACTCCACCTATACTAGCATGCAGCCTAACCTGGAGGAAGTGGAGGAGCAGTTATTTATCTCGTTCACGTCAAAGGTAAAACTAAAGCTTGTCATGTCCCAGTTATTTGTTCATAGCACAATACGTTTCCCAGGACGTCTGCATTTTATGTGTTTTTAAATAAAGGGAACCTGGAAACTTTGTGGCTCAAGTCCAAAACACACCACGAAGGTATGACAGATGGATGATGGGTCGACTCAGCAGTTAGAAATAACTTAATGGCTATAGATTGTAAATTTCCCCATTGTGGGACTAATAAAGGATTATCTTAGAAACATCTCACCTAATATCTAGGCAGGTGTTTATCAGTAAATGAAACCATAGTTTAGCTCAGTTGACCATTGCACTAAACTCTGCAACAAATAACATTGATTACATAAAGGCTCAAATCTCACGTATCTGTTGGACCAAAACCTAAAGTCTAGTTTTGAATTAAGCAGGTTATGTTTTGAACTGTTGTTTGAATCTTAGTTAAGTCTTATGTAGCTTGTTTATCAGCCTGTTATTCCAGACATTTCAACTTCCACATTTCAAAGTCTATTATCTCAATTTAATCTTAAACTGACAATATTAAAAATGGCTGAGTTTTTGAAATCAATATGGCTAAATATCTATGCTCTATGTAGAGAAATAGACATATGTCCAGCCTTGAGGTGGTTCAGGTTCAGAGTCTGATATAGAACTTAACAGGAAAGATGAGCCAAAGAAGAAGGGAGAGATTAAAGCCTGGTAAAGTTCCAAGACAAACTTCACATTAGCTGCATGAACTTTTTGTAGAAACTGTCGAGGGTCAGCACACAGCTGGGGAGCAGAAAGTACAGACCCTTAATATTTAGACAGAACACTTTATGGTAACCAGTATTGTTTAGTTAAGTAAATTTATATGCACCACATTTTTCTTTTCTTTCTGTGAAAGTCCCAAATCATCAACAGACAACGCAGAGGTATTTAATCTTTAATCTTTATTGATCAGCCACATGTTATATGGTTATACATTTTCCATCAGTCTGCAGCTCCTCAGTAACTGTGAGAGCTGTCTGAACCTTTCAGTACTTAGCACCATAGAAAATCCACAGATCTGCCTCTGACCAGGTCTGAGGTTTCCTTTTTGGGATAATGAACATTTTGCACCTTTTACATGTTGGTCTTCTCATTCTCGTTGTGTTTTTTTCTTGAACCCGTCTATAAGCTGAACACATTTTTCACAGGACGTATTTTGACTTTTCAAACACAGGTGTCACTAATTACAGTAATTGTAATGGCATTGTAATGATTTCTGGATGAAGCCATTGTTAATGTGATTTTTGAGAATGTCGCGTCTAATTCAAAATAACTTATGTACATTAAATTAAAAACTGAACCTCATATTTCAGGAGGCCCTCAAACTTCACATCGCAGACTCCTCTGAAGGAACAGTCACACAACCTCAGACGACACCTGAAGATCACCTGACACAACCTGCTGACACACCTGAGAGAGGTGACAACATGATTATCACGTTACTACAGTCAGACCATGTTTGCTGGAAGCAGGGGGGAACTTCCAGCCTAGCTCCATCAGCCTAGAAAAACATCCATCAACCAACAGCTTTATATGTGTCAAAGTTGGCATTACATATTGTATCCAGTTAGCTAACAAGATAATCACCTTTCCACCCTGTAATTACCAGGTTTAGTTGATTTATACCATGTTTACATGAGCAAGACAAAATCTGGTCCTAATAGAGACTAAAGGCTAACTCTGAGGTAACAGGAACCATAAGCTAACTCTGAGCCAACAGGAAAGAGGAAGCAATTTTAAGATGGTGGGACTTAAAAGCTAACTTGCACCTAAAAGGAGCTAGAAGCTGTTTGTAAGCTAACTGGAAGTAGCTAACTCTAACAGTATCTAGACACAGAGATGTAAAAAGAAAGGACTTTCCTAAAAACTAACTCTAAGCTAATAGGAGCTAGTAGCTAACAGGACCTAGGCACTAACTCCTACGGGAACTAAAACCTAACTCAAAGCTAACATGATCTAGAAGTTAACTTGAAGCTTCAGGTCTCACATGCTAACAGAAACTAGATGCTAACTGAGAGCCACATGACCTAGAGGCTAACTTTAAATTAAAAAGACCTAGAAGCTAACTTTATATTACTTGGAATTGGAAACTTAAGAGAAATTAGTCGCAAACAGGTCCCAGGGGTAACTGGTCTTAGAGGCTAATGCTTAGTTAATTATGCTACAAGCAGCTACCATTACACCAGATATATAACAGTTTGTAGCTGCTATAATATTTACCACCTGTAATGTTGATTATGCTCGCAGTTTGCTGTCTGTGCTTGCTACAAGTTTCCCCCTGCCTCCACTGTTTGTGCTAAGCTAGGCTAACAAATGATCTCTGATACATCTTATTTATGTAAATGAAAATGTCTGTTTAATTAAAACGTGTTGGTTTCCAGCAGAGAGTCTGGAGCAGAGCATCTCTGCCTGTGAGCAGATCCTCCTCAGAGACCTGAAGCTGATGAAACACAAACAGGTCATTCATCCTGTGCTGCAGGAAGGTTCGTACAAATATGATCTGCAATCAGTTTAAACAACAGGAACATTCAACAGGACGTTTTCTGTCGTCGTGCTGTCAGACCTGTATCAACAGAAACATTTTAACTATAAAAAGCAGCAGAAGGTCAAACCTCCACTCCTCCCGCTGACGACTGCTCTGTGTTTGTTCTCAGTGGGTCTGAAGATGAACCTGCTGGATCCGACTCTGGCCATAGACCTGCAGTACCTGGGCGTCTGTCTGCCCATCCCTCCTCCCGGAGTCTCTCTGGAGCCTCTTCCCCAGGAGCTGCCTCCATCTCAGGGTCAGTACCTTCACTCTGAGCTGGAGGTCCTGTCTCTGATCCACAGCTTCAGTATTCATTCAGTAACGAGCTGGAAGTAAAGAGCTGGAGTTTGGTTTGAGCATGAGACCATGTCCTGGGGCTTTCTGTTTGTATGATTAGATAAATATATATTTACTATTGTATGTGCAGAGCAACAGATTCAAAACAGGGTTTTTAATGTGCTCAATGACATTTGATTTTATTGTTATCATCGATTCATCTGTCAGTTATTCTCTGATGAATCAGTGAAACATTTTGTCTGTAAAACAGCAGAAAATGTGAAAAGTGCTCTTCACAGTTTCCCACAGTGACGTCATGAAGTGTTTTGTTTTGTCTAAAACCCCAAAATATTCAGTTTAACATCATATAAAAGGAGTAAAAGGAGGTTCTTGTAGAACATTGGGACCGGTTGGACCCACGTTAATTATGGTTCCAGTCTTTGCCTTTAACATAAAAACCTCGGCTGCTGTTTGTCGTCATTTCCTCTGTGTTCGCTTTTTTCAGGTGTTTCTGCAGCGTTTGTGTCTCGAACAGGAAAAACCACCGATGTAACTCAGATTAAAGGGTGGAGAGATAAATTCATTCCATCAGAGGCTCCGTCCACACCTTCATCAGCCAGAGCTGAAGGTAACTGATGTTCAGCTGAATAAACAGAGCCTCAGATCAGTTTTCCTCCTGGTCTGGTCGACTTATTTGTCCTGTTACAGTCTGCTCAGTTTTTGTAGGGACACAGCGTCGTTTTATTTGATCTGTTTTATTAGGAAGTCTTTAAACTCTTCAGTGTTAGTTCATATTAGAGTTTTAGTCGTGTTCAGACTGTTTCAGTCACAGACGTTCAAATACTCTGATCAGCTTCTCGGCCGCTCATCGGGATGAATCTCAGTTTGTTCGTTCTGTCTCGTTTCCTGCAGCTGGTCCCAGTTCAGATCTACAGAAGAAGAACCTGTCGGCATTCTGCAGCGACATGTTGGACGAGTATCTGGAGAACGAGGGGAAGCTGATCGATGAGCGAGCCGCCAGCTTCTCTCAGCCTCTGGTGGAGCCGGTGGTCTACGAGCTCCCCACCAGGAGCACTAGCTACGTCCGGACTCTGGACAGCGTCCTGAAGAAACACAGCGTCAGCTCCCCCACCATAGACCTCATCTCTGGATTCATTCCCCCCTCCAAGAGACCCAGACTGTCCCCCAAAGAGACCAAGGCCTCCAGGAGAGGAGAGAGGAAACAGAGAGGTCCTAAACAGACCAAACTCAAACCAGAATCTGCTCCAGTTGCAACGCCTGAACCAGCCGAACCAAACCTGGTCCCAAAACAGGCTGCGGTCCAGACCCCCCCATCAGAGCACACAGCACCTGTCACTGAGCCTCACAAGTCCAAGAAAAACCAGCTGAAGGTTCGATTCAACCACACAGACCCGTTAACTTTTCACCCTCAGCGCCCTGCCTTCAAGAGGAGGACGAAACTCAAACCCAAGACCTTGTCCCAGACCCTCAGCCCCTCCCGGTCCACTGCTCCCCCTCTGGACCTCTCCAGGGACCTGGCTCCTCTGGAGTCGGACTCTGAGCTCGGCGCCGATCAGGGAGACGAAACCCAGAGGGACGTCCAACCCATGATGACCCAAGCTCTGCTGAGACAGAAAGACCTGGAGGACGGGGTGGTGTGGGAGGGCCGAGCCCGGACCAGCATCACTGAGGAGAGGGCCGCCATCGCCCTGACGTCCTTGTTCACTCTGATGGTACGAGATCACAGCAACACGTCCTGCTGTCGGTTCAGAGGGAGCAGGGAAACCTCAGGTCCTTCACTCACCTGGATGTTACTTCTATCACCCACAGTGAGGTAACATCCAGGTGAATCAAGGACCAGAGGTTTCCCAGCAGAACACTGGATTTAAACAGGAAGTTTGATTCAGTATCACTGAGGCCACACCCACCAGTGATGTCACAGTGTTCTGTAGTGCACCTGTGACATCACTGCAGCCAGGTGAGAGGTTCAGTAAACACCAGATGTTCAGGTGTGAAGTTCCTCTTTAAAACGTGACAGTCCCAGTCCAGGTGGTCTAACCGGTTCCTGTGGTCCTCCCCTCAGGGTTTCGTCAGTGAGAACCCAACCGCTCCAATCCAGCTGATCCGGAGACGGGCCTCCCCCTGCCTGAACGAGTTCTGCAGGCTGGGCTGCGTCTGCTCCAGTCTGTCCCACGTGTCCAAGGTCGGACACTGCGGCCGGCCGTCCTGCATGTTCGGCTGCAGCTGCCTTAAGCAGAAGGTGGTCCTCCTCAAGAACCTGGACGGCTCCGACTCCAGCCCCTCCCACCACGGAAACTCCAAGAGGAGGAGGAGGAGGAGGAGGATGAAGATGGCTTACAGTGAGTGCCCCACCTGCACCATCACACCTGTACCACCACACTGACCACTGTCATGTTGTTAAGATGTAGAGAGAAATCAGCCGATGACAGTATGAAGCACATTTAGACAGAGCTAAGCTAGCTGTTTCCTCCTGTTTCCAGTCTTTATGCTAAGCTAAGCTAACCAGGTGCAGTAGTTTCATATTAGCTGACTCGTCTCACCTAACTTCCTGTCCCGTTTGTAGTTCTGAAGGAGGCAGACAGCGTTTCCCAACCTGCTGAGCGGGTCCGGACTCTGTGGAAGAGGGACAGTGGGGACTCCGATCCAGATCCGGTCCACGTCCCTGAGCCAGGATCCCTGCGCCCCCCCTCTGTAAGGACTGATCCTGCTCAGAGAACAACCGGCTCTTCACTCAGACTCAGACATGAATCCAGAGACCAGGCTGTGTCTCTGTGTTTGCAGGAGGTCAGAGAGAGGAGCAGCAGCTGTGCCAGGGTCAGAGGTTACAGTGGGAGGAGGAGGACGAGACACAAACTACAGGTGAGAGTCTTTTCCTCCTCCTGTATCTTCTGCCTCTCCTCACACTCAGGTGTGTGTTTGTGTGTGAGGTGGTGGATGAACTCAGACAGGATATGTAGACTCAGGTGAAGTGACAGTCTGGCTCAGCAGTCTGGTTCATCATGTTCTACAGGTATGCTGTGTATACACCTGTGTATACACCTGTGTGTATACCTGTGTGTATACCTGTATACATACCTGTGTATATACCTGTGTTGTATACCTGTGTATACACCTGTATATATACCTGTGTATATACCTGTGTGTATACCTGTATATATACCTGTGTGTATACCTGTATGTATACACCTGTATATATACCTGTGTATACACCTGTATGTATACCTGTGCGTACATCTGTGCGTACATCTGTGCGTACACCTGTGCGTACACCTGTGTGTATACCTGTGTGTATAAGATAAGATAATCCTTTATTAGTCCCACAATGGGGAAATTTACATTGTTGCAGCAGCATAAGTGATTGAAAAGATAGAAAAAGACATAAATACGAGTAAAGGCAAGATAAAAACAAGATGAGGCTATAAAAATATACACAACAGTATAAACATGACAGTGTAATAAAAAATATTAACAGAAGAGCAATAATCACAGGACTTTATACATAGAGACAGAAAATGAACTAAATACAGATATTGCACATTTGAAAATGGAATTGCACACAGTGAATGACTGATAGCAGCTGTTTTGTATTAATTAAAGTGCCGAACCTAGTGAAAAAACCTAGTGAAAATGTCCATGTGAGTATGTGGTGAACTAGGAGCAGTGCTGGTTGTAGAGTCTGACAGCAGCAGGAAGGAAGGACCTGCGATACCTCTCCTTCACACAGTTTGGGTGAAGCAGCCTATCGCTGAAGGAGCTGCTCAGTGCTGTCAGACTGTCCTGCATGGGGTGGAGCTCATTGTCCATCATCCTCTATCATCCTCCTCTCACCCACCCCCTCCACAGGGTCAAGGGGGCACCCCAGGACAGAGCTGGCTTTCTTGATCAGCTTGTCCAGTCTCTTCCTGTCCGCTGTTGAGATGTGTACACCTGTGTGTACACCTGTGTATATATACCTGTGTGTATACCTGTGTATATATACCTGTGTGGATACTTGT
>BRZM01000590.1:11072-29463 GCA_033238685.1 Lates japonicus
AGTCTGAACTCATAGTATTCTTCCATATAAAGCCCCCCCCCCCATGTTCTCTGATCACATGACTGACGGTCAGTCCCCGCCCCCACAGTTATGACATCATGCACAGCTGTTGGAGTCCCGTTCCTAAGTGTCGTCCCAGTTTCCAGCAGCTGGTGGAGCAGTTGGAGTCTCTGTGGCTCAGCCTGTCCCCCCCCCCCCCCCAGAAGGAGCCGCTACTGTACGTCAACCTGGAGGGGGGGGGAGGAGCGGGGCAGGGAAGGAGGAGGAGGAGTGAGGGCCCCGGGGCCGGAGGAGGCAGCGTCAAGCTGGAGCGTCCCCTGGCAGCGGCGGGCAGAGGACGAGGAGAAAGATTGGCTGATGGTGGGGTCGGGGGCTGCGCTCGCCATCGGAGGAGACTACAGGTACATCATCGGCCCCTGTGGAGGCCCTGAGGGGGAAGAGGGGGAAGAGGGGGGGGGGGAGGAGGAGGAGGAGGAGGAGGGAGGGAGGAGGAGGAGGGAGTCGATGGACACTTTACAGGAGGAGGTGAGGGACGAAGAGGACGAGGACGACGTTGTCATTAACGTCTGACAGAGACTGACCAATCACAGCACTCCTCCTCTCACCTGATTGGCCCGTTAGTCAGCTGACCAGAGAGAGGCGCTCGGTTTACTGCACCGAGCAGCAGCAGGCGGGCGGAGACTGAACTCTGAGCTCAGACTGAAGGTACCACCTGTCAGAGTAATCTGATTACACACACCTGTCACACCTGGTCTCTGCCTCTGACACAATCAGCACAAACACACACACACACTCTGCTGCAGCTAATGATTACTCTCGTCATCCACTGATCTGCTGACCAGTTCCCTGATCGATTATTGATAAATGTCTCAGAGGAAACAGGAAGTCTGCTCTGCAACTGGAACCAGACTGATCAGTTCTTAAAATAGGTTCTGATTTTGTTTCTGATGATTGACGCATCAACTAATCAACTAATCAATAAATCAATAAATCAAACATCAGACTGAGTCAGTAACAGGCAGATGAAGCGACAGTCGATCTGAGATGGAGCTCAGATTCACTTTATTTCACTAAACACAACACAAGAAGAAGGAACGACAACATTAGAACCACATTAGAACGACAGTTAAGTCCTCAGGTTGTGTTGGATCAAATGGGTCAAACAGCTGTCTGTCTTTATGAAGCTTTTACTGTGAAGTCTGAGGCTACAGAGGAAACTGGTCCTTCAAAATAAGAGCTCTACTTTGGATATTTGTTGGAGGACAGACTCAGGATGATGATGGACTTGCTGTCCTGGAGTGGACTGGACCTGCTGTCCAGGACTGGATTGGTACAGACCGGTTTGTACAGTAACTGTTCAGTTTGACACTGAGATCATGACGAGTTCAGATATCTGACATTGTTTTGGTCTTTGAATGCACCATGTGGCCTCTGTTATTCTGTTACCTCTGTTAGTTCCTGAGCTTTCAGGCACAGATCCTGGTCTTCTTCCTCACTCCATCATGTGATGATGAAACATCTCTTCAGGACCTGAAGAATCCAGGAGAGCTGGATGAAAACTCTGGAACCTTTAAACTGAACTGTTCCTGTTGAACATGAAGCAGATCAGAGTCACAGCTTCAACAACTCATCAATAAATCAGCTGATCAATAATCTGATCAGTGTTTGATCACTGAAGCCGTTGTTGCTGAGACGTCAGAGGACGTTTCTACTGTTTCTCTGGTTCACAGTGAGACTAACTGGTCATGTGACAGATACAGATCAATAATTGTTGATTAGAGGTCAGAGGTGACTGAGGCTGCTCTCAGCTGCTGCATGATCAATACTTCCAGTCTGATGATTCATTAGTTTATTGATAAACAGAACTGATGTTTTTATTTTCACACTTTAAAGAGAAAACTATCGACTGGGAGAAAAATCAGCAGATTAATCAATCAACTATAATCAATAACAGTCAGTTCACTCTTTCATTGAAAATGTAACAAATTTAATATGAATCAGGTTGAAAACACATTCTTTAACGTTGATCAGCGGAAGTGAAGGATTCTGGGATGTTGTCAGGAGTTATCCGATCGATCAGATCGACTGGATGAAAACATGATGAAAATAAGCTTCAGTCGTATTAACAACATTAATAATGTGTTTGTTCTGAACTCGTAGAGTCAGGATCCGGTTTAAAGTCTTTTATTGAGCCTGTGTTTAATGCTGTAAATACTGTTTCTAACACTGACACTGGTGGTTTCGTTTCCTGAGACCACAGTGAACTGGACCAAACCAGGTCTCCTCCAGGTCTCTGTGGAGGTCTAATGATCCGGTTCAGGTCTGACTGATCTGGTTCAGGTCCTGTTGTCTGACTGTTGGGATGTTTTAAATGTGTCACGTTTTAATGATTAAACTTGAAGTTGTCACTTCCTGTTGTCGTGTCCTCACCTGTCTGACCCCACACCTGTACAGAGAGCTCACCAGTCTGACCCCACACGTACAGAGACCTCACCTGTGAATAAAGTCTGACCTGTGTCACTGATTCTCTGGTTTCATCTTCACTCTGCTGAGTTCAGGTTCACCTGGGAAATAACATTTTCATAGATAGATAGATGTCTTTATTCATCTCCGAAGGGAAATTTGGTTGTCACAGTAGTCCGTATGTGAATGCAACAAAAATACAACAGTACAAGATAGAATAATACAATAGTATAAAATAGAATATAACAGTATATAGTGCAAATGGCAAGACATATATATACACCATAAATAATATGCTATGAATATGAATATGTAAATAGAAAGTGCAAAGCCTCTCTTCACCACTGAAGAGAGGCTGGGCTAGTTCTTACAGAGAACACTAACAGGATAAACTGTTAGCATGTTAGCTCACTTTAACAACAGACTGATGTGACGTCAGCTGAGAACACTAACACGGGTTTAACATTAAACCGGATCCAGATCTTAAACTGGAGTTAAACCAGTCTGAACTCGTCATTCACAGTTAATCCGGTTAGGTTCAGTTTTATTCACTGTAACATGTTACTATGAAGATTAAATAAAGAACTGAAATGTTGAGCTTCATCACAGACGCCATGTTGATTTCTTCTCCTGTTTAAAGATGAACAGTTTATTCACGGACTCACACCGTAACACAACAAACACACAGCTGCTGCTCCGGGACCAGGACTCCTCCTCCACCTACTCTGTAAACCTGCACATTAACGACCGGACTCTCAGTTTAAAGACCAGACTCTGAAGAACTGATCCAGACCGGAATAAGAAGCGGACTCTTCAGGACTGGATGAACAGGTTTGTTCAACACTCGCTCTGGTTCAGACTTGGTGTGGTTTCCGGTCTGGAACAGTTACCTGGCTGATCACCTGGTCTGTTAGCTGGTAGCCATGTGTTAGCCTAAAGCTAAACTAGCTGCCGCTGCAGTCTGACCAAGGAGATATGACGACACACACACACACACACACACACTGAATAACATGAAGCCATTTCGCAGCATTATCAGTTTATTTTACAGCGCATGCGCAACAACTCGCGAACCTGCGGTCAGAGTACTTCATTACTTCCTCGGTCCTGCGCTGTAAATGTTAGTTATGTAAAAGTATTTTAAGTATCATGATGAAAATAAAGTAAAATGACTTGAAGCAGATTAGTTCCAGTACTTCACGTGGTGTCAGCAGATTACTATTACTGGTGTATTAACGTGTCATCATCAGTTTACTGCAGCTGATTGTTCAGGACTAATGATTACTCTCATTGTGGATTACTCAGATGATTATTTACTATGTAATTAACTGATTACTGCCGATCACAGTTACTCAGAGACAGTCACATGATTCAGAAGAAAAACATCAGATCAGAGATGTTTGGTTCTTTACCTGAGAAAAGACTGTGACTTCCAGCTCAGCTAGTTTTTACTGTGGAGTAGTTTCATTAATATCTGGACTCTGTTTATACCCAGTCTGTCTGTCTGTCTGTCTGTGTATCTCCTGTCTGTCTGTCTGTCTGTGGTTCGGTTTAGCTCCATCATGGCGGCCGCTCTGTGTTTACAGAGGGGGGTCGGTGTTTCTTCTCTGTGGGTGGTGTCGGTCTGACTGTGTCCTCCACCCACAGATAACCACCTCACACCGGCTCACCTCCGGTACCGGCTCCCGTGCTCCCGGTTCGGAATCTGAGCTCAGACCCAACATGGCGGCTGAAACATCAGCTCTGAGGACAATAAATGCGACACAAACACATTTAAACTGATGGGAGTCCGTTAAACACCGATCACCGAGACAGACGAAACGAAACGAAGCGACTTCACGACCACAGCCGAAGTTAACGGTTTCACCGCCGCCGGTAAACACGGACTGAACTCTGCTTTATCCTTCAAATAAACCGATCGCTGGTTAAACTCTCCCGTTAACAGAGCCGGTATCAGCCCAGTCCACACAGGAAACGGTTTCCCAGACACATTCCCGCCAGTATCACGAGCCCGTTTCTCTCCGTTAATGTTCCGTTAAATCTCAGTGTTTCTTCTATAAAGCTACAGAGAACCCGCGCTCTGTCTCTGTCATGGCGGCGTCCTCCACACCCGTTAAACACTTCGGTAAACTGTCCCGGGAGCAGAGGTAGGTCTATGGAGGGCACAATTCGGTCGTCCCGGCAGATCACGGACAGCAGATCCTCCGGTGTCGGTGCTCCGAGGTGCCGGGACGAGTTTTGAAACAGGTGGCGGCAGCAAGATGGCGGCCGAGGCTGCGCAGTACGACGGAGCAGCGGGACGGATGATGACGTTACAGTGAAGGACACCGCGTGCTGTTTTCCCTCCTCAGTTAGAAAACATCCCCGGTGTCCGTGATGAGGCGCGTTCGACGGAAAAACAGACGGTAACGCTCGGATTAACGTTACACCGTCGAAATACTCGACGTGTTCGCGCATGCTGAAGGTAATCCGTGTGCCGTTATCAGAGCACGTGGTGTAGAGGCTCGGCACAGGCAGAGTTTAATGGGCAGCCATGACGGGGCTCAGCCTCAGGCCTGCTGCTGCTGCTAGGCTAACTCCACTCTGTCACCATCACATGCAGGTTAATGCGTCCTCTGCTACAGGATGGAACTGGTCGCACACGGTTATTGACTGTTACAGGATCAATACGTTGCTTCATTTCGTCAAACTGATCAGGTTTTTCATCAGGTTAAGTTTCCACTCTGCTGGTAAATGGCACCAGATCAGTTCATGCATGCATCATGGAGATTTATTAGTAAAAATCAGGGTCTGCAGGTATAAAAACACTGAATCCAGTTTCTTTCATCAAGGTCTTAGTTAGTGTTTCTGCTGACTACAGCTCACTGAGCCGTGAAGTGTCGCTTTAACACTGATTTTTCTGTTTATCTGGGTCCAGGTGTGGACAGGTCAAGACACAATGGAGCCCCTGAACATGTAAAAGACCCAAGACTGAAATGTGACGATGCAACTCTAGTGTCTGTTTGTGTTGTGTAGGCTGTGAACGTTATGCTAGGCAGACTCCCACTGGACTCACTGAGACTGGTTTGGTGTACTGTGTCAATAATCTGGTCGTCATCTTTGGTAACTGCTGCTGGGTCTTTAAAACAAAGCAGCTGGTGAAGAACTATCGGCGAACCATCAATGCGTCTGTAAAATGGAGACAGAAGGACAGATATTGGATCGTGAGTGTAACACTGGGCAGGTAGAGGTTTAAAGGTTTATGTTTTCTCAGCTGAGATTAATGGATTTTACAGTTTATTTCAAACAGTGAGTCTCATGTCATCATGCATCAACAGATCCCATCTGCAGAGCTAAACCAACAACATGTTGTCCATCTCTTCCCTACCTGTGGCTCTCAGCTTCAACCCCTCTGTAAAAACGGCTCTCAGATATATGGGTTTATTTTTAAAGGCTCGGTAGTTTCCTAAAGCAGCGGCTCACTGTAGTTTTTATCAAACTGGAGGAAATAGTGCATTTGTTTGGGACTATTTTCAGTGGCGGATTAATCCGTATTTGGTGCTGTAGCGTGTTCAGCAGGATTGTGTGTGTTTGTGATGATGAAGGAACATGTCACCCAGAGGAATAAGATGGAGGATACCACACCACAGTTAATCTTGAATTTTGTGTGACTAGAACATTTGTATGTTCAGTTCAGTTCATAAACTCCTGTCACTTCATCATTCACTTCAAACACATTAACAAACTGACCTACACATAGAACAGAAACCGCTGCACAGGCTCGTTACATAAACTACTGGAGGTTGTTAGATTTTCAACATGAACTGAACGCCAACGTTAACGTAAAGGCTTCTGCAAACTGTTCATGTTCTGCCTAAAATGGGTTTTATTTTCCATGTTTCTGCGTGTAAATGATTGATTGGGGCAAAACTCTATAGAATCTGTGCAGTATTGATCAGTAACAGTGAACGGCTGCTGTAATGTAATCCAATAGAACGTAATCCAACGATCAATTGTCCACGACGAAGTCTGTCCATTAAAGTTTTGGTTTTTGTCTCTGACAGACTCAGATTGTTCTTCTCAGTGTCTGATAACATGATGACAGGATTCCTACAGAGACAGAGCTTTTTATTAAAGAGGAAGATCCTTTTAGTTTAACCAGAAACATCTCTATATATCACTACCAGACTCCACTGACAAAAACAGGGATTTTACTGGGAGCTGCTGGAATACCACTGCCTCCATCTGTTAATGTGTCTGTGTTACTGTGTGATACTTTTACTTAATATGAAGGACCTGAATACTTCTTTCACCACTGAAAGTCACACAATAATTATGAATGTAAAGGGAAAGGTTGAGCTGTAGTGTTTATTGTTAATCCAGCAGCTATGGTGCTGTTTTTATTTTGATTGCTGTGGTTTGAGCTGGATTTATAGTTGATAGAAGAGTTAACAGCAGTTCTTACAGCTGTCCACAGATGCAGTAAAGGTTGTAGTTATTGTTCACTGATGGATCGCTCACAGATTACCAGGACGCATTAAGCTTGTGTCATGTACTTGTCAGTATCTGTGTTTACATTTTTTCATTTACTTTGTCATAAAGAGTGACCATGGGAAGATCCACTCTGCCTCACTATTGAACAGACTGTTACCATGCAAAAAAATCCCAACTGGTTTCAGAAATCTGTAGGTGAAGATCCAAACAGCCCATGCCGACAGTCACAGTTGTTGTCTTTGTGTGGTGTCTTTGTAGCTGCTGTAGCTCCAAGGTACATTTTGGAGGAGGCATACTTCAGCTGCAGTTTGTAACTGTGATGTGGCTACAGTGGTTACATAAATTTCTTACAATGTAGTAACTCTTGATGCACTGTAAGTGTACTGAACATGCTAGCTACGCTTTCACAGCTCAGATCCACTCCACACACAAACTTGAGATCAATAATTTTACCCTGTAATATGACTCCGTTAACTCTTTAGTTCTGTATTGAAGAACCTTTGAGCTTTAATCAGAAAGCTCTGTGCACAATCTCAAATACGTAATACAAGTTTCTCACTTTTGTGTTTCAGGATACTGCCTTGATGCGTTGTACAAATGTATAAAAAGTGGGATCCCCCAGTCCTTTAGATGTCTGGGACCTGTTCATGGCTTCTAAGAAGAAGCAGAAAGGCATGGTGTTCCATCACGAAGGGGCAGCCACCCCTGCAGCAGCACCTGCAGCCGGCCATCCACCTGCATGCTTTGTTGTTCCTAAACTGGGGAAGGCGAGCGAAGGCGGGATGGAACGAAGCACCCCTGTGACCAGTGAGGAGGCAGGTGCGATGGGTAAACCCAACATGTACCCATTAAAGGAAGCCATCAGGACTACTGCTGGACTTCCTGCTGTGAAACATCCGACCGGTTCAAACCCTCAGTCAGAAAACCTGTCACCTGATAGCATCTGCAGAGGCATCAGAGTGACACTGGACAACAACAGCATGTGGAACGAGTTCTTCAGATGCAAAACAGAGATGATTCTGACTAAACAAGGCAGCAGGATGTTCCCTTATTGCCGCTTCCACATCTCTGGCTTGCAGCCATCTAGGAAGTATTCTTTGATCATGGACATTCAACCCTTAGACCACAGTCGTTACAAGTGGACTGGCAAGAGCTGGCAAGTTGCTGGGAAAGCAGAATGTCATGTGAAGAGTCAACCATTCGCTCATCCAGAGTCCCCATCGACAGGTCAACACTGGATGCAGAATCCAGTGTCCTTTTACAAACTGAAGCTCACAAACAACATTTCAGACCAAGAGGGGAACACAATCCTGCATCCGCTGCACCGCTACATGCCACGACTGCATGTAGTCCAAACTGACAAAGCTGCTAAAGACATAAAGCTACAAGGTCCGGGTGTTGTCACATTCACTTTTCCCCAGACTGAGTTTATGGCGGTTACTGCCTACCAGAACTCACGGTTTGCTCAGCTGAAAGTTGACTACAACCCATTTGCTAAAGGATTGAAGGAGGATGGGTCCAGTTCGTGGGGCCTGAAACTAAAATTGAACTCTGGCAAAGACTCGCACAAAGATGGAGGCACGCCAACTAACAAGCAGCATCCTGTGAAGAAGAGCTTGAAGTCTTTGCTCGCAAACCATAAACCTAGAAGCTCAAAAGCAGTGGACTTTAAACCTTTGGTGTCAGGTGACTTCCAGAAAAATTCCACTCCAAACAAAGATCAGTCAGCTGCCAAGGTTCCCGAGGAGAGTTCGTGGTAAGAGTTCCATTTGACAGAGAAGATGGCGTGGTCTTTAAATTCTTTATACCAAACATCAGGTTTGCAATAGGGCAAAAGAATGAAGGTCAGCTTCCTCTAAGTGTCCATCTGCATATTCCAGAACACATTAAAATACAGTTTCATGGCTATGCACCTTATGACCTGATTGTGTTTAGTTAGGTGCTGCATCTTTTGTGCTTCCTTTGCCTTTCACCAAATGTGGCTACGTATATATTAGAACTTTTACCCAGTTTACACCCGGTGTTTTTGCTTTCAAATGGGTTTGAATTAGTGTTTTACCAGTTGTCCATAAAATTTGCACGGTGATGGGTATCTTTGCTTATCTTCACTAATGCCTTATTTTCACATACAACCTTCAGCTCACGAGTATGTTTTAGAATTTGGCATGTAATTTACATATCCACCTCTGGTTTGACAGTTATTTTTTCCTGTTGCCGTTGTACTAGTGCAGAACAACGTCACTCATTTGCCAAAGCTGTGCATCCAAGTCTCGGTAGCTTGGTGACGTTATATGATATTAAATAGAGAAACTGTTTACTGCGACGATTAGCTTTTCCAAAATTTGTTTGAAGAACCTTTACTCAGTTGAGGTGGCACTAATGGCATAGCTGCTAACACTCTGCCTTTTGTTTCCCAAGTGTGATTGGTTATATCTTGGTTGTCACCTGCACATCAGAATGTTTGGATAAAGTTGAACCTTTCTCAGCTTCGCTAGGTCGTGCTGAAACGTCTTGAATTGTACTATACTATAAATAGCAGCCTGTTGTGGCTCTAGTGTTAAAGGGCTTATGTGTGAAGGGGGGGTAGTACATAAGTTGTGACACCAAACATGAACCAGATGCATGAGGTGTAATTGGCTAATGAGGGTATAAATTTGCAGCACCAGTTGATGCTTATTTGAGTGTGTAACTTAATGTAATGTTAATCAAGAGTTTAGCACAAATGTCAGAGTTAAGTTCTCCAGTGTTTCACTAATGTGATGTTTGTATTGTTTGATTTTCTGCAGCAGCAGCTCACGTCCTGCTCAGAAGTTATTTTCTGAACTTATTCGGGAGGCTCACGTGTCACTGCAGCGATGTAACCTGGAGCAACTCGGCATCAATAATAGCACCTCTCACAGAACAGAGCTAATAAACTCTAAAACCACAGCACTGAAGAGTAACAGAGAGGATGTCCCTGAGAAAGACAGTGTATCTGTGAAAACACAAGGTGAAACATCACCTGCAAACAAAAGTGAAATTTTTTTAACAAAGAGGAAAATTAAGGAGGACAAGCACCTTTTGAATTCACCGAACTGCAAGGGCAGTTTTAGGACAGATGAGGTCAATAATGTTTCTTCTCCAGTGGTGTCCCAGAACTCACGTGTGGACTCAGACCACCAGCCCAAACCTGAAGCGCCATCAGAGGTGAATGTAAGGCAGCATAAACGGCCAGCGCCTCTACCTCTGCCAGCCCTCGCCCTTTTTTTGAAGCAGCATTCAACAAAATCTAAAAAGGCCAAGAGCAAACCGGACTCTCCTCCCCCAGCACACCCATCAGATTCTCCCTCTGGATCACAGATTTCTGCTGCAGCTTCTGCATGTTTGCCTTCTAATCACAGCAGCGATGCAACCGGTCCCTCAATGGATCTCACTGGTGATGTTACAAAATCTGACAACCAGGCCTCTGGGTGTACTGGTGCAGATGTTCATCCAAGTGAAATGATTTCGAATGTCACAGGACAAGCAGTTGAAACAACCCCTAATGCTCCCAGTCCATCATGTTCAGAACTAAAGGGACCAAGAACAGAAGATCACTTGGCCTCCGTTTTAGTTGCTGAAAGCCCAGGCTCAGACCTGACAATACCAGATGGTACTCCTGTGTTACCCAACTCAGATCAGCCATTTTGTACCCTTGGGACATCTACATCCACCATTTCATCAACTCTTGCTACCTCTTCTGTGTCCCCCGTTTTGTCACCACCCTTTGACACAGTGTTACCTGCCCTGAACTCACCACAAACACCAACCATCACTGAGTCTTCCACACTACCTTTAGACTCCCCCACCAGGAAGTCTGATTCTTTGCTTCCAGACCCAGAGTGTTCTTCTTTTGGCTTTGAGCCTTTGTCACCTGCGAGCTCTCCAGAACCTTTACCTCCCCTGCCTGCCTCGTTAGCTTTAGAACTTGACTCCACTACATGTGAACCAACTCCACAACCAGTACCTCCTGAAGAGTTACCACAAAGTGAAGACTCTGCCGCATCTGTGTTTAAATGGCATACAGTGTTACCTCCACCTGAGCCGTACATAGACGCTTCATTCACAACATCTATCACACCACCTTTGTTGCCTTCCCTGACTCCCTCAAACCCTGAGCAACAGTCTCTGGACACATCCACACCTCCCCCTGATTCTGCTCCATCATTTCAAGAGAACGAACAGTCGCTGCCTTTCCCAGGAGAACTGTCCCCCCTCGCGCTCCAGTTGCCACTGTCTCCAACCTTTTCTTCATTAGATGGAGATGGATTATCACCCACACCTTCACTCACAGACCTCGTGCACTTTTTCTCCACCAATGATGACCTTGGGATGGGGGTGGAGTTTTCGAACACTGAAGCAGTGGCTGTTACCCTCTCACCTCCCACTACAGTAGAAGCAAACGCACATGAGCCTTCTCAGCAAGTTCAACCAATCCCAACCATCAAACCCTGCAAGCGCAAGAAGAAGTCTCGGCGGCAAAAGCTTACCAAGCTCGATGTGGATCAGAAGATTGATGACTCCACCTATACTAGCATGCAGCCTAACCTGGAGGAAGTGGAGGAGCAGTTATTTATCTCGTTCACGTCAAAGGTAAAACTAAAGCTTGTCATGTCCCAGTTATTTGTTCATAGCACAATACGTTTCCCAGGACGTCTGCATTTTATGTGTTTTTAAATAAAGGGAACCTGGAAACTTTGTGGCTCAAGTCCAAAACACACCACGAAGGTATGACAGATGGATGATGGGTCGACTCAGCAGTTAGAAATAACTTAATGGCTATAGATTGTAAATTTCCCCATTGTGGGACTAATAAAGGATTATCTTAGAAACATCTCACCTAATATCTAGGCAGGTGTTTATCAGTAAATGAAACCATAGTTTAGCTCAGTTGACCATTGCACTAAACTCTGCAACAAATAACATTGATTACATAAAGGCTCAAATCTCACGTATCTGTTGGACCAAAACCTAAAGTCTAGTTTTGAATTAAGCAGGTTATGTTTTGAACTGTTGTTTGAATCTTAGTTAAGTCTTATGTAGCTTGTTTATCAGCCTGTTATTCCAGACATTTCAACTTCCACATTTCAAAGTCTATTATCTCAATTTAATCTTAAACTGACAATATTAAAAATGGCTGAGTTTTTGAAATCAATATGGCTAAATATCTATGCTCTATGTAGAGAAATAGACATATGTCCAGCCTTGAGGTGGTTCAGGTTCAGAGTCTGATATAGAACTTAACAGGAAAGATGAGCCAAAGAAGAAGGGAGAGATTAAAGCCTGGTAAAGTTCCAAGACAAACTTCACATTAGCTGCATGAACTTTTTGTAGAAACTGTCGAGGGTCAGCACACAGCTGGGGAGCAGAAAGTACAGACCCTTAATATTTAGACAGAACACTTTATGGTAACCAGTATTGTTTAGTTAAGTAAATTTATATGCACCACATTTTTCTTTTCTTTCTGTGAAAGTCCCAAATCATCAACAGACAACGCAGAGGTATTTAATCTTTAATCTTTATTGATCAGCCACATGTTATATGGTTATACATTTTCCATCAGTCTGCAGCTCCTCAGTAACTGTGAGAGCTGTCTGAACCTTTCAGTACTTAGCACCATAGAAAATCCACAGATCTGCCTCTGACCAGGTCTGAGGTTTCCTTTTTGGGATAATGAACATTTTGCACCTTTTACATGTTGGTCTTCTCATTCTCGTTGTGTTTTTTTCTTGAACCCGTCTATAAGCTGAACACATTTTTCACAGGACGTATTTTGACTTTTCAAACACAGGTGTCACTAATTACAGTAATTGTAATGGCATTGTAATGATTTCTGGATGAAGCCATTGTTAATGTGATTTTTGAGAATGTCGCGTCTAATTCAAAATAACTTATGTACATTAAATTAAAAACTGAACCTCATATTTCAGGAGGCCCTCAAACTTCACATCGCAGACTCCTCTGAAGGAACAGTCACACAACCTCAGACGACACCTGAAGATCACCTGACACAACCTGCTGACACACCTGAGAGAGGTGACAACATGATTATCACGTTACTACAGTCAGACCATGTTTGCTGGAAGCAGGGGGGAACTTCCAGCCTAGCTCCATCAGCCTAGAAAAACATCCATCAACCAACAGCTTTATATGTGTCAAAGTTGGCATTACATATTGTATCCAGTTAGCTAACAAGATAATCACCTTTCCACCCTGTAATTACCAGGTTTAGTTGATTTATACCAT
Organism: Lates japonicus; assembly: GCA_033238685.1. Classification (NCBI taxonomy): domain Eukaryota; kingdom Metazoa; phylum Chordata; class Actinopteri; family Centropomidae; genus Lates; species Lates japonicus. Next base: position 24,273 of record BRZM01000590.1, read on the forward strand.
GTTTACATGAGCAAGACAAAATCTGGTCCTAATAGAGACTAAAGGCTAACTCTGAGGTAACAGGAACCATAAGCTAACTCTGAGCCAACAGGAAAGAGGAAGCAATTTTAAGATGGTGGGACTTAAAAGCTAACTTGCACCTAAAAGGAGCTAGAAGCTGTTTGTAAGCTAACTGGAAGTAGCTAACTCTAACAGTATCTAGACACAGAGATGTAAAAAGAAAGGACTTTCCTAAAAACTAACTCTAAGCTAATAGGAGCTAGTAGCTAACAGGACCTAGGCACTAACTCCTACGGGAACTAAAACCTAACTCAAAGCTAACATGATCTAGAAGTTAACTTGAAGCTTCAGGTCTCACATGCTAACAGAAACTAGATGCTAACTGAGAGCCACATGACCTAGAGGCTAACTTTAAATTAAAAAGACCTAGAAGCTAACTTTATATTACTTGGAATTGGAAACTTAAGAGAAATTAGTCGCAAACAGGTCCCAGGGGTAACTGGTCTTAGAGGCTAATGCTTAGTTAATTATGCTACAAGCAGCTACCATTACACCAGATATATAACAGTTTGTAGCTGCTATAATATTTACCACCTGTAATGTTGATTATGCTCGCAGTTTGCTGTCTGTGCTTGCTACAAGTTTCCCCCTGCCTCCACTGTTTGTGCTAAGCTAGGCTAACAAATGATCTCTGATACATCTTATTTATGTAAATGAAAATGTCTGTTTAATTAAAACGTGTTGGTTTCCAGCAGAGAGTCTGGAGCAGAGCATCTCTGCCTGTGAGCAGATCCTCCTCAGAGACCTGAAGCTGATGAAACACAAACAGGTCATTCATCCTGTGCTGCAGGAAGGTTCGTACAAATATGATCTGCAATCAGTTTAAACAACAGGAACATTCAACAGGACGTTTTCTGTCGTCGTGCTGTCAGACCTGTATCAACAGAAACATTTTAACTATAAAAAGCAGCAGAAGGTCAAACCTCCACTCCTCCCGCTGACGACTGCTCTGTGTTTGTTCTCAGTGGGTCTGAAGATGAACCTGCTGGATCCGACTCTGGCCATAGACCTGCAGTACCTGGGCGTCTGTCTGCCCATCCCTCCTCCCGGAGTCTCTCTGGAGCCTCTTCCCCAGGAGCTGCCTCCATCTCAGGGTCAGTACCTTCACTCTGAGCTGGAGGTCCTGTCTCTGATCCACAGCTTCAGTATTCATTCAGTAACGAGCTGGAAGTAAAGAGCTGGAGTTTGGTTTGAGCATGAGACCATGTCCTGGGGCTTTCTGTTTGTATGATTAGATAAATATATATTTACTATTGTATGTGCAGAGCAACAGATTCAAAACAGGGTTTTTAATGTGCTCAATGACATTTGATTTTATTGTTATCATCGATTCATCTGTCAGTTATTCTCTGATGAATCAGTGAAACATTTTGTCTGTAAAACAGCAGAAAATGTGAAAAGTGCTCTTCACAGTTTCCCACAGTGACGTCATGAAGTGTTTTGTTTTGTCTAAAACCCCAAAATATTCAGTTTAACATCATATAAAAGGAGTAAAAGGAGGTTCTTGTAGAACATTGGGACCGGTTGGACCCACGTTAATTATGGTTCCAGTCTTTGCCTTTAACATAAAAACCTCGGCTGCTGTTTGTCGTCATTTCCTCTGTGTTCGCTTTTTTCAGGTGTTTCTGCAGCGTTTGTGTCTCGAACAGGAAAAACCACCGATGTAACTCAGATTAAAGGGTGGAGAGATAAATTCATTCCATCAGAGGCTCCGTCCACACCTTCATCAGCCAGAGCTGAAGGTAACTGATGTTCAGCTGAATAAACAGAGCCTCAGATCAGTTTTCCTCCTGGTCTGGTCGACTTATTTGTCCTGTTACAGTCTGCTCAGTTTTTGTAGGGACACAGCGTCGTTTTATTTGATCTGTTTTATTAGGAAGTCTTTAAACTCTTCAGTGTTAGTTCATATTAGAGTTTTAGTCGTGTTCAGACTGTTTCAGTCACAGACGTTCAAATACTCTGATCAGCTTCTCGGCCGCTCATCGGGATGAATCTCAGTTTGTTCGTTCTGTCTCGTTTCCTGCAGCTGGTCCCAGTTCAGATCTACAGAAGAAGAACCTGTCGGCATTCTGCAGCGACATGTTGGACGAGTATCTGGAGAACGAGGGGAAGCTGATCGATGAGCGAGCCGCCAGCTTCTCTCAGCCTCTGGTGGAGCCGGTGGTCTACGAGCTCCCCACCAGGAGCACTAGCTACGTCCGGACTCTGGACAGCGTCCTGAAGAAACACAGCGTCAGCTCCCCCACCATAGACCTCATCTCTGGATTCATTCCCCCCTCCAAGAGACCCAGACTGTCCCCCAAAGAGACCAAGGCCTCCAGGAGAGGAGAGAGGAAACAGAGAGGTCCTAAACAGACCAAACTCAAACCAGAATCTGCTCCAGTTGCAACGCCTGAACCAGCCGAACCAAACCTGGTCCCAAAACAGGCTGCGGTCCAGACCCCCCCATCAGAGCACACAGCACCTGTCACTGAGCCTCACAAGTCCAAGAAAAACCAGCTGAAGGTTCGATTCAACCACACAGACCCGTTAACTTTTCACCCTCAGCGCCCTGCCTTCAAGAGGAGGACGAAACTCAAACCCAAGACCTTGTCCCAGACCCTCAGCCCCTCCCGGTCCACTGCTCCCCCTCTGGACCTCTCCAGGGACCTGGCTCCTCTGGAGTCGGACTCTGAGCTCGGCGCCGATCAGGGAGACGAAACCCAGAGGGACGTCCAACCCATGATGACCCAAGCTCTGCTGAGACAGAAAGACCTGGAGGACGGGGTGGTGTGGGAGGGCCGAGCCCGGACCAGCATCACTGAGGAGAGGGCCGCCATCGCCCTGACGTCCTTGTTCACTCTGATGGTACGAGATCACAGCAACACGTCCTGCTGTCGGTTCAGAGGGAGCAGGGAAACCTCAGGTCCTTCACTCACCTGGATGTTACTTCTATCACCCACAGTGAGGTAACATCCAGGTGAATCAAGGACCAGAGGTTTCCCAGCAGAACACTGGATTTAAACAGGAAGTTTGATTCAGTATCACTGAGGCCACACCCACCAGTGATGTCACAGTGTTCTGTAGTGCACCTGTGACATCACTGCAGCCAGGTGAGAGGTTCAGTAAACACCAGATGTTCAGGTGTGAAGTTCCTCTTTAAAACGTGACAGTCCCAGTCCAGGTGGTCTAACCGGTTCCTGTGGTCCTCCCCTCAGGGTTTCGTCAGTGAGAACCCAACCGCTCCAATCCAGCTGATCCGGAGACGGGCCTCCCCCTGCCTGAACGAGTTCTGCAGGCTGGGCTGCGTCTGCTCCAGTCTGTCCCACGTGTCCAAGGTCGGACACTGCGGCCGGCCGTCCTGCATGTTCGGCTGCAGCTGCCTTAAGCAGAAGGTGGTCCTCCTCAAGAACCTGGACGGCTCCGACTCCAGCCCCTCCCACCACGGAAACTCCAAGAGGAGGAGGAGGAGGAGGAGGATGAAGATGGCTTACAGTGAGTGCCCCACCTGCACCATCACACCTGTACCACCACACTGACCACTGTCATGTTGTTAAGATGTAGAGAGAAATCAGCCGATGACAGTATGAAGCACATTTAGACAGAGCTAAGCTAGCTGTTTCCTCCTGTTTCCAGTCTTTATGCTAAGCTAAGCTAACCAGGTGCAGTAGTTTCATATTAGCTGACTCGTCTCACCTAACTTCCTGTCCCGTTTGTAGTTCTGAAGGAGGCAGACAGCGTTTCCCAACCTGCTGAGCGGGTCCGGACTCTGTGGAAGAGGGACAGTGGGGACTCCGATCCAGATCCGGTCCACGTCCCTGAGCCAGGATCCCTGCGCCCCCCCCTCTGTAAGGACTGATCCTGCTCAGAGAACAACCGGCTCTTCACTCAGACTCAGACATGAATCCAGAGACCAGGCTGTGTCTCTGTGTTTGCAGGAGGTCAGAGAGAGGAGCAGCAGCTGTGCCAGGGTCAGAGGTTACAGTGGGAGGAGGAGGACGAGACACAAACTACAGGTGAGAGTCTTTTCCTCCTCCTGTATCTTCTGCCTCTCCTCACACTCAGGTGTGTGTTTGTGTGTGAGGTGGTGGATGAACTCAGACAGGATATGTAGACTCAGGTGAAGTGACAGTCTGGCTCAGCAGTCTGGTTCATCATGTTCTACAGGTATGCTGTGTATACACCTGTGTATACACCTGTGTGTATACCTGTGTGTATACCTGTATACATACCTGTGTATATACCTGTGTTGTATACCTGTGTATACACCTGTATATATACCTGTGTATATACCTGTGTGTATACCTGTATATATACCTGTGTGTATACCTGTATGTATACACCTGTATATATACCTGTGTATACACCTGTATGTATACCTGTGCGTACATCTGTGCGTACATCTGTGCGTACACCTGTGCGTACACCTGTGTGTATACCTGTGTGTATAAGATAAGATAATCCTTTATTAGTCCCACAATGGGGAAATTTACATTGTTGCAGCAGCATAAGTGATTGAAAAGATAGAAAAAGACATAAATACGAGTAAAGGCAAGATAAAAACAAGATGAGGCTATAAAAATATACACAACAGTATAAACATGACAGTGTAATAAAAAATATTAACAGAAGAGCAATAATCACAGGACTTTATACATAGAGACAGAAAATGAACTAAATACAGATATTGCACATTTGAAAATGGAATTGCACACAGTGAATGACTGATAGCAGCTGTTTTGTATTAATTAAAGTGCCGAACCTAGTGAAAAAACCTAGTGAAAATGTCCATGTGAGTATGTGGTGAACTAGGAGCAGTGCTGGTTGTAGAGTCTGACAGCAGCAGGAAGGAAGGACCTGCGATACCTCTCCTTCACACAGTTTGGGTGAAGCAGCCTATCGCTGAAGGAGCTGCTCAGTGCTGTCAGACTGTCCTGCATGGGGTGGAGCTCATTGTCCATCATCCTCTATCATCCTCCTCTCACCCACCCCCTCCACAGGGTCAAGGGGGCACCCCAGGACAGAGCTGGCTTTCTTGATCAGCTTGTCCAGTCTCTTCCTGTCCGCTGTTGAGATGTGTACACCTGTGTGTACACCTGTGTATATATACCTGTGTGTATACCTGTGTATATATACCTGTGTGGATACTTGT
>BRZM01000591.1:0-29206 GCA_033238685.1 Lates japonicus
CACAGAAATTGAAAGACAAGGTGAAACTATTAATCCTTTGAGTTGATAAGGCAGTTTGTGATCCCTTGGATGCACAAATGTGACAACTTCCTAAGGGTATTAATGTCCATCAGTTAACACAGTACATTATGTAAATGTAGGACATGTAGCTTGTTAGGCTGCTTAGTGATCCATCCGTCAGTTGTGTGTCCCCAGGTGTACAGGCCTTGTTAAAAGGTAACAGCAAAGTAAACACCTTATTCTATGAGTTCCAATTTCCTGATATATTAAAAACTGCATTCTGTAATTGTTATGTCACTGCTCTTGGAAATTACCAGTGAACAGGTACAGCCATTTTCACAGGGGATATCTTACTGGTTGCTGTTCTTAACTTTCTTCATATATCTTGTAAATAACAAGTCATTACATTATAATTGTATACTCCATTATTCAACAGTCTCTGTATTGTCTGTAATAGTTCAGTGCTGTAGGAGCATTAATAACTCTTTCATTGCCAGAAACCATAGAGCTTTGCCTTGAGGCTAAAATCTCATTAACATGTAAATCTCAAGCTGCTCCACAGAAAATTAATTACTCTATTAATCCTACTGATCTAAATGTTTTACGTTTTTACCCAAATGCTCTTTATTGTACAGTAGTTTTAACAGTTCTGAACCAAAAAATGTCCCTGTACACCCAGTGGACACCTTAACCCAGCAGCACGGCCTTGAGCTCTGAGAGCCACATTTACAAGAGAGGTAAGACTCAGACTGTGCTGTTATGAAGATATCTTAAGATTATTAAGAGACATCTGTTGTATGCATGGCAGGAACTGGGGATTGAATTTTCTGCTTTTAGTCCTTAAAGACCCACTCAGATGAAAATCAAATCTTTAACCTCGTTAACATGTCCATATGGTGTTTTTTATATGATACATGACATATCATGAGCAAAAAAATTAGTCAATGCCTTGTGGACTTGACAATACAGTCAGCGAGTTTGCATCAACACAACCACTAACGCTGTGTCAGCCACTGCTAGTGAAGGCTAACAAGCTAACAAACAACATAGACAGATAAAAGATACTGACTACACTTAGCATTCTAATATTTCTGCTGATTTTGATACACTACAAACTTTCGATGTGCACTGCTCTTTCACCAGTTGACCTAGCATAAGGCGGGGCATATTCATAGAGAAGTCCAGAATTTCTCAATGAGGAGGTAAAAGTAAGCATTTTTTGTTTGTTTATTTTTAATTTTTTTTGTGGGATGTTAAACAGAATATTAACAATTGCATCCCGTAGTTTTGTGCTCTTTCATCTCTCTCCTCTTCCCCTGTCGCTTTCTGCAGGTACTTCTGCCTCCAGAGCTGTGGTGTCTGGATTTGTAATGGTATGCCTCCTGCTGCTCCTATGATCCTGCTCAATGCCTGCTGTTATATTTAAAATTATTAGTCTTACTTCTAGTCTTATTGATAATACTATTATTACTATCCATCCATCCATCCATCCTAGCTGACATTGGAGGAGAGGCAGGGTACACCCTGGACAGATCGCCAGTCAATTGCAGGGCCAACATGAATAGACAAACAACCATTCATACTCACATTCACACCTATGGGCAATTTAGCATCACCAATTTACCTAACCTGCATGTCTCTGGACTGCGGGAGGAAGCCAGAGTACCTGGAGAGAACCCATGTAGGCACAGGAAGACCATGCAAACTCCACAAAGGGAGGAAAGGAAAGCCCTGGACAAACTGGGGGTCAGACCCAGAACCTGGCTGTGAGGAGACAGCGCTAACCACTTGGAAGCTTCAGTGCTCCCATCCTACTGAGATATCAGAACGTTGTGCCATTACTAAAAATTGTGAACAGTCAGATAATGAGGCAGGTTGTAAATCAAAAAACCATTAGTTTAGTTAGATTATCTAAATTATAACCCAGCCAACACTAGATATTTAAGGTTAGTATTGATGGTGATATGAAAATGATCAGTCTCAATATTGTACCTTAATGCCTCATGTGCAGAAACACAGGGAGCACTGGAGCTGCTGCAGCAGCTCAGTTAACGTGCTCCTCACATTATGCCTCCTGTGCAGACATGGTGCAATATGTAACAAACTTTAATTTAAAATGAAATGAAATAACCCAAAATTCACAATATTTACTTACTGTGTCTGTACTACACCTAGATTTCAATATTGGTGGAGCAGATAAGGCACAGCCAAATGTGTCATTCCTGCATATGGACCAAGGGTGCTTTTATCCTTCACTGTCAAGAGCGGTGCATATTTCTACCCATACTTAAGGATCCAATTTCACATGCCTCTTTGTAAGCAGTCTTTTACCAACATTGTTTTCACCAAAGTACAGCAGAGTCAATATCCTACGTGATGCATAGGTATGGATCCCCATCATATCTGATGACACACTACTTTCCAATCATTCCCTTGTGACTGAGCTGTGCTGATAGGTGTGCTTGACAATGCAGATATTCGGTGTCTGTTTTGTCCTCAGAATTTGCCAAGAAATCTCTCCTGGTTTTGCAGAGGCAATCTAGGAGTCTGATGTTTATACTCACACTTAAAAGATGAAAGCATAAAAGGAAAATGCTTTGGTCTCACCAAACCACCTAATAACAAAGTTAAAGTGTGTGTGGCCAAAAATACATCACCTTTTTATTTGGAAAATCAGTGCCCTTTGCAAGTGAATCAGCCTGCCATTTAACAGCTGCACCTATTCCATCACCCAGGCCTTTTCCATGTCCTGCCTCCATTAAGTTCCATGTGATCCTCTGAAATCCCATCTGAAAGGGGGCTTTGCTCAAGAAAGAAAAAAAAAGCTAGCCTATTGCTGATAACATGCAGTGTGGTTGCTGTTATCAGTTCTTTAAGGTAGGGGAGCATGATGTTGTTTAGATAAGCCGAGATTGGATCATCATGCATTGATGAGCTAATGGAGTGGCTGAAAATCATGGTGGTTTTGGTGTGAGCCAGACCTGTATAGAGAGTAGCATGTTGGTGGGAATCACCAAAATGGACTGCTTGGATCTCAAACCCATACTTAAACATAATTTTCTGCTATATGTTCCTTAAGGGTTCTTAGAGTAGAATACTTAAGTGTGATGTTATAGATTTGTTTTCCTTTTTAAGTTGGTCTGAAAAATCATACAGCAGAGTCTGTAGAGTTCCTTGAACGTTTTTTTCTTCACTATGAAGTAATTTTCTCTCTTGTCCCATTTTTGTTCTTCCTCAACTGCTCTTCAGCATTATTTGTCTGTTCAAACCACCGGATTTGCTCTCCTGCTTTAAAGACAGAGATTTTCTTTATCTTTACAGTCAGGACATTCCCTGTACATGCACTCTTGTGTTGTCAGTTAGGTTACTGACTTTGGCACTTTTAATCACTTTGTGATAAAACTGTCTGATTGGCCCAAACTGAAGATTTGCAATTTAAAGAGGCAGGTGTCTCTACCTTTGATTCAACGAAGTGTGTATGTATGTGTGAAAATGTAACTTGGGGATTGCTTCATTCGAAGCTTCTGGTGTAGTGTTCTAATTCATTCAACCAGGAAGTGCTTTTGTCGGCTTTTTTTCTTCCTAATGTCATTTAACTTTTGTCATCATTTGCCCTCTTCAACTTAGGTGACAATCCAAACTCCTTTTTAACAATGCTGACCAGTCAGCATTTCTTCAAATTTTCATCTGCCACAACTTGGGAGGTCACTTGGCGATCTTTAGCACTGTGCATGTTGTGATATTTCTCTTTTATGTGGAAAAAATGTGCTGTGGAACCACCATGTTAAAATCCTTTGTTGTTTGCCTCATCTGTTGTGTAATTTTGAGCTTTGGTGAATTTTCTCCACTTCTGGTCACATATTTTCTTGTATTTCTCCACCTTCACTTAACTTTACTTAGCATATGCATGCTTCACAGAGGATGAAATCTGTCAATTTTGGACATCTGGGACATCAAATCTGCTATAAAATGTTGCGAGGAGTAGAAAGAACTGTATTAGAATCAAAATCATGTAGTGGGATGTAATTGATGCTGCCACCATTGGTACTTTACAGCCATTACTTTGTGTTAACCACTGTAAAAACTGTAAAACATATTCATCCCTAATGTCCAAGAGGCCTCCTGGAAGCTTTCCAGGCATGTCCAACTGGTAGGAGACCCCAGTGCAGATCCAGTACACGCTGGAGGGACTATACACTATATCTCATCTGGACTAGGAACGCCTGATGAGATAATGTATTGTTTGGGAACGCTGCTTTTGGGTATCCCCCCTGGAGCAGCTTGCTGCCACTGTGAGCTGACAGGAGGTTAAGTGGTAAAAAATGGATGGATGGATGACTGGATAGATACATGGATCATCCCTAATTTCCTCTAGATCATCACGATTGTATAAAAAAAAAAAAGAAAATCTCAGAAATGTGGCAAAATTTCAATCCTACTTTAACTTTTAAAGTAAAGAAGACCATGCCCACCTACACACACATGCACACAGCAGTGTATGGTGGGTAAGTTGAGACCTTGGTTTTTATTTCTCATTTTCTTTTGCTCGCAGATGTTTATCAGGCAAAGTGTGTATGTATACTGTGATGCCTCCTCAGCTAAATTAGATGCTGATAAAAGATGTTTCGTCATACTAACTACCCACAGTTTGGATAAGTAAATACTATTTTAAGCAATGCCCTCCTTACTGCTCTGTGGGACACTGGTAGCAGAGTAGTAGGTGTTGAAAAATGTGCTCTGTCGAAAACAACAATCCTCAGTGTTGCAGGACTGCAAGAAAAGCAAGTACACTGAAGTGTGTAGGATTCTGACAAGATTTGGGATATGTTTCATTTAACAGGGATTTTCTCTTTGTGATATCTTCAAATTGGTGAAAGGTCAAAAGTAAATCTCTTATCATCTGACCGATTATTTTTGTAATCCTTTTAGTTAAGAAAAGATAATATTAATATTTGGCTGTCTCTTAATGAAAGATCTAGTGTCATTAAATGCTGGTTATATTCCTCAAAGTCAAGATTGACCTTGAAGATAAAAAGAAAATTTGATCTGATGAAGGTGCTGGTTGAAAAGGTAGGGCATCAGCAAAGATTCATTCTGAAAGGAACAGGAAGTGTTGGTCTGACTGACATCACCATCCATAGAGCCAGACCACACCGCTGGCAAGGCACAATGCAATTTCAAAGCTCGTAACATTTCAAACCAAGGCTGTTACCTATGAAAATATGGTACATAAAATGTCAAAAGTCTTCAAAAGAGCACAATACAATTTTAATGGCCTTGTCTAGGTGACATAATCAGTGCAGCAAAATGGGGAAAAAAAAGAAAACAGAAATACAACAACAGCAGAAGCCCATGTGTTTGTGTATGGGAGAGGGACGGGCACAAACATGGCAGAAATAAAGAAAGAGTGTGATGCGTGTGTGGAGGAGAGCTGTCATAAAGCTGCACTGATACAGTAACAGAGAGCACAGTGATGTTTCTAACACCTGCATGCAAAATGGGCCTGATCTTATGAATTATTATAGTCACATAATGGATCATGACACTGTAAGACACAGCAATGTATTATAAAGGCTTACAGTGACTCTTATCTTTATGCATGTTGTTTAATACATAAGTATGGGACATGTATGTTTCCAGGGTTTGAATATAGCTGTAGTTATTCTTACAAGTGAACCATCTATATATATATTAATTTCATATTTAGAACCATTTGATAAATGGTAAAAAACAACATGGAGTGCTAGCTGAGGGAAACATATTATTAAAATGTCATTTTTGAAAATAATTTGGCGCTGACTGCTGTTGTCCCCATCAAGTCTAAATAACAGTGATACACCCACTGCGTTGACCAGCTACTCAGTGTTGCCATCTTTCTAAGCTGATAGTGTGCCCTATATCATCTATATTGCCACAGTCTCTGTCTGTCTACCCTCAGAGAGCAGAGGCAAGGAAGACATAAAAGCTCCAGCATGTTTGAAACATAATGATGGTGACTAATGATAGCGGGTGGAAGGGCGCAAATGGAATGCACCCTAAATCCTTAGAGTGATGAATGGCTTTATCATGCAAGAGCAGCATATTTCAGAGGTGCCGATGGGAGTTAGTGTGCACAGCCTTACCAGTCCAGAGGAACTAGGTTTACGTGTTTTAAACCTTTTTGTGTATCAATCACTAAACTCATATTGTTGCAAGTGCTAAGCAACAATGAGTGGCACCAAAGTTTATTGGCAATTCCAAATGTAACTGTATAGTATATATAGTATATCACAAATTAATATGTTATTATCTCATGTGTTTATCTATCCATCCATATCTACACTGCTTATTATTGAGGGTTGAGGAGGGGCTGGAGCCAATCCCAGCTGACATTGGGCGAGAGGCGATGTACATCCCGGACAGATCGCTGCTCAGTCACATGGTCTCAATTGTTTAACCTCTACCAAAAAAGTGTAAAAATGACAATTCACCATTTTACACAGCTATATATTCCAGATCCTTTCTTGGCTGGGACAAAGAGCAGAGAATCCAGGGATTTACGTGCCAGAGTGAAAGCAAACAAGCATATCTCTTCAAAATGTTGAACTATTCCTTTAAGGTTTTTCAGTTCTCCATTTCATATCTGTCTGACGGAACAGGCGCAGTTCAGTTTTAATCAGTGAAGCTGTCTACGCTGTCTGCTCAACAGCTCACACTTTTTTATGCTTTAAATGCGTAACTGTGACCCAAAGTGGCAGAATGCATCAGTGTAGACACTGATGGAGGACTGCAGCTGCTGCTGAGGATGTGCTGCTGTCGTCTGTTTCATCCATGTAGAAGTCTTATCTGAGCTGTTCTGTTATCAACTGCTGCAAAAACAGACATTGGAAAAAGGGAAGGTAAAAGCCAAAAGGCTCTGAAACCCTCGTGTTTCGACTGCATCTGTGCGGCATGCTGACAAAGAACCAACTAGGGACTTGTGAGCTTGGTACTACATTTTTTGGCCCAAATTCCACTTCAATAGTATCACATGTTGCTGATTTTTTACCAAAGGACACATTTCATTTAATCACTATATAATTTAAATTTCAGTTGCCATCACAGTAGTGGTGGTGGTGCTTGAGAGTGCAACACACAAATCAGCTGCTGGTGCCACAGCCTTTTGATAATGCTTTCAATTTTGTGTGATGAATCCATTCCAAAATACTGGGTCAACCAACCCTGCACCATGTAACAACATAATTCCACATTTGGGTTAAATGCTTAACATCAATTATCTATCTGAGTCTGTGAAGCCAATCTATGTATCAAAGAACTGTGTTTGTGCAGTGCTTGGTAAAGTGAATGTAGGAAACACACAGTGTCAGATTTGAGAAGAGACAGCTGGTCATGAATGACCTCTGAGGTTTTGTAAGGCCATCATCGATGTGAGCCAGGAATAACTTTAAAAAGAAAAGTTTTTACACGGGGCATGTCAGACACTCCTGCCGTCTTTCCACTGAGCCATATTTCAGGTTTTGTATATCCAGGAGCATCACAACAGCCGCAACTGAATCACTTGACGGTTTCACAGAGTAGGAATTTATTGTCTCATCTTCTGTTTACAAGCCCGGTCCCACACGGACCTATAAAACCACACTGCAGCTAGTACAGGTCAAAGTCAGCAATTTTGTAAGTAAAATAGAGGTCGAGAAACTGTCAAGTTTTCTGCCAACCTACAGCTTTCCTGTTAGTCTCTGCTCCCAAGTCATAAAACAAAAGTTTATTCTGCTCAGCTGGTGAGGCCAACCACTGATATTACATGATGTACAGTATAGTATATCACAATATCCAAAATGTGTAGAAGTATCACAGTGCTTGTGAGCATGTCTGCCACTAGTAATTCACATGACACATGGCCTCAATTCATGCATTCCTGAAGGTTAGGCCAGGCATTAATTTAGGCAAATCAATATCCTTTTATTTAGTATAGTGCTCTTAAATGCCGAGTGTTGCCTTGTGGGGAAAATATCAATGAGTCTCTCCCAATAATGTTTCACAGTGTTCCAGTTTGATCCCTGAAAATATTTATCAGAGGGAAACATTTCACTACACAAGCGTGACAAATTGATGTGTCAAAAGAGAATGCATCACCAGGGCAGGCTTTTAATATAATTATTAACTTTGACTTGCCCTCATTTTTCAAAGGGCTAGGATTGGGAGACAGAGCCAGTGGTGGTTTTCCTTAACTTTGTCCGGTAACTGGTATGCGCTGTGGGATGCCTGGGTAGATGGTGTTTTTATTTGAGTAAAAATGGCATCTGTCGAGCTTGGAAAGTACACAGTATTAAATGTCAGCATTTTAAAATGGCCATGACATTTCCTGCTATACTCTGACTGCGGACTCTTGAGCAAGGAGACAACTCTCAGGTAAAATCAGTCAAAATGTTTCTCTTTTTTTTTTTTTGTTCAGACACCAGCAAAAAATACAATTACTTGTCTCTAGTTGTGACCAAAAATTTAGTCACAGCAATTTTTAAATGAACTGGTATGGTTTCTATTTTTATTGAAACAAACAATGTGATACTTCTTATGATGGGCAGACACTGTATGAACACATTTTTTCACCTCAAACTGGCAGTTTATTAAATCCCTCCCCGTGACTGTGATTGTCCAATTATAGCTTTGCAATCCTATACAGGCCAAACCACACACCCTTACCACCACCATCTAGCATTTAAACTGACCGATGTTTTGCACTCAGTGTTTGTAAGCTGTTTGGTGTGCGATGCCTGAATAACTAATATTAGCTTTCCCCTCCAGTGGATTCTGCCTGGTAGCTCAATCAGAAAGCCAAGGTGTGTAACGCTTTTAGATAACAGGGAGACATTAGCTGGACACCTAATGTGGGTTGTTCTGTAAAGTCTGACAGTGATAGGCTGGGTGATAACAATAATCTTACATGCATGTGTCACCCTGTGATAAATGACTCTAACTCAGAATGTGCACAGCATCCACAAGCATGGCATCTCAACCACCTTGCGGTTTCCACAGGAAATGTTTGTAGACACATTTGTTTGTGGCTGAAATTTTGCGTGTTTCACGATCATGAAATCATATTTTTTACAGTCAAAGGAACAAAAAATAGGCATCCTAAGTAATGAGGATGAAGTCAACTGCCAATAAGTAAAGACATTTATATATGTTCGAAGAGAATTTCCCACTTAAGAGACACATACTGCTAAGACAAAAACAAACCTGGCACCCAAAGATAATGGAGTGGGGAAAAGAGGCGTGACACAGACCTGGTGGACACACACACACACGCTAGAATGGCAGGGGATCATCAGCCATGAGGGAACCAGAACGAGGCGCAGCAGGAGCCTCTGTGCGTTGGCCACAAAGAAGTCTTGGTTTCAGTGTGATGCAAGGAAGAAGAAAGGCAAGTGAGGCAAGCGAGGAAGTGCATTCCTCAAATGGAAAACATCATTACTGAAGTATTTTGGAATTAAATGTTGGAATTTACCATTTATTTATTTCTTTTCTGTCATTTGTCTTGGCTACTCAAGCTGAGATTCCCTCCATTTCCCAGAATAACTTCTTGAACTCCCAACAATCCCCCTGACTAGTTGCATCCAGCTGTTTTATATATGTATTTATATATGGAGAGAGGGAGAGAAACAAGATGGCCAGAGTGACAGTAATGGTACGAGAGGGAGAGTTTCCAGTCAAAAAAAAAAAAAAAAAAGGAGGGAGAAAAAAAAGGCTCAGCATGTCTACCAGCTGCAGAGCAGTTGGGTCTATTGGGGCTACTGTCAGAGCAGAAATTGGTATGTCTGCCTCCTCTGTGATGGATGTTTCCTTGTATGACTGCTGAACGTCAGTGCAATATGATGGCTCCAGACAGAAGCTTTGCCTCTTTGATTCTGAGGCTGACACCAAACCCTTATGTTAAATTCATGTTTCACATAGGAAAAAAAAAAAAAAGTCTTTTAGCAAAGGATTGTATCTACATTGGAAATGTATCAATTACTGACAAGTGGTAACTTAAAAGGGGCGTACACTGGAATAATCTTCTGCCTATAAAATCATTTTTGAATGTAACTGAGTGCTATAAAATATACATAAAACAACACTAATACTAGTTCTGATGCAAATTAAAATGTGTTTATTAAAACTATCTTGACTCCAGAGTAATGACCAGTCTTATCCCTTCACTATTTTAAACACTATTTTTTTAGACACTGTACATTTTCAATGAATAACTGGGAACATTAGCTTCTGTATCCTACAATATGTATTAAAGCAAGCTCATAATAAGTACCTATTCATTCACACTCAGGACATTTTGTAGATGATCTTCAGTGGCATCAGTATTCACCATGCAGACATTTGGTGGTAATTACATAGTCTCAGTGATTAACTGACCATAAGTGCAAGAGGGAGAGCTGCAGGGAGAAGGCTAAACGAACAAAGCTTCTGCTCATTCTTTAGATACCAGAGCAGATTTCCATTTGAATATAACATGAGTCTCAGCCACACTCTCAGTGTTCTCTAATAAGATACTCATGAAGTGGCAAATAAGAGTGTGGAGGTTAGGATGGGGGACGGGCATATAACACATCATTTTGTGAGTTTGAGTACCATTACAGACCTGCAATTAACGTTTGCATATCTGTCATGGTCGAGACATGGCTCTAGGGATGTCATTGTCAATTTGTCAGTCAGTTCACCACTTAAGTCCAGACTGAAATATTTTAACAACTATTTGAGGGTTTACCATGAAATCTGGTGTAGATATTCATAGTCTCCAGAGAATGAATCCTACCACCTTTGAACTTTCCCTAAATACCACTGAGAGGTTGTCATTTTTAACTATTGTTGGATTATCCCAGCAACTATGGGATGAATTGAGAGAAAATCTGGCACAGATATCCATAGTGCCCAGATAATCTATCCTGCCACCTTGTACCATCATCAGGTCAAAATTATAATATGTCCAATACTTTAGTCTATGACTAAATAACTTCAAAACTAATGGCACTGCTATCAGCCTAAGCTGTACCTTGTGTTTTAGAAAATTACCCAATGTTAGCATGCTAATATGCCAAGCATTTGACCTGCTGAAAATCAGCATGTCATTGTGAGCATGTTAGCATAGTACCACTAGCATTTAGCTCAACTTTGCCACAGTACAGTATGGCACAGGCTTCAAAAGGGTTGTACTTATTCTCTTATTAATCATGGGTGGACAGGTGTGCTTGTACCTTGGTGGATTGCTATTATAATGGCAGATTTGCCTGTTTCTTCTGCCAGCTGATCTAAACTTGCCTGTGCTGCTGCTGCCCTATTTCAGAACATACGAATCAGCATCACGTCTTCTCCTTAAGTTCTGTAATGCGTCTTGAGGAAGCCGGGAAAGGGCAACTAACAGGTGAGGGTTATGGGGACAGGCAGTGGCAGGGTGGTGGAGTGGTACTGAAGGAGCAGCAGAGACTGGAGGCTTGAAGCAGGTTAGTGGCATGGCAGGGTAATAGCAGTGAGGACAGGCAGCGGTAGTTGTCCAAGCAAACACAGAGAGCATGTGGAACAATCTGGTGACGAGTGGTTGGAGAGGGTTCTTATACTGAGCTTGACAGCTAATGGGAAGCAGGTGAGCCAGGACTGGAAACTGTGCCACGCCTCCGCAACAACACACACCCCCACACACACACACATACAGTGGGAGGAGACATTGCACAAAACAGACAAGAGAACAAAAAGGCCCTGATAAAAGGGCCCTTGCCCCAATCAAGTGTTTCAGTAACCTAACTCTAACCATGCCTTAATCAATCCGCTGTGAGCACAGTCTTTAAATGTAAGAGCCTAACATTAATCAAGAGTAGTGCTCGTCTTTCTGAGCTGCCATTGTATATATTATGGGGTTTCGCAGAATCATCCAACTGTCTGACATTCCAGTTTATAAATGTACCCACAGGAGTGTTTATGCTGTCTGTGCCAATGCAGTAATAAGCTAGAGTAATGCACCAACCATACAGACATTAGCTGTAGCTAATGTGGTATGTGACATACCTGTGACTCTTACTGACCTCAAAAATTACCAGGGGTTTTCCTCCAGAGTCTCTCTGTTTTCCTCGTCTCTTTGCATGCATTAAATTGAGTTATAATGCATCCAGGTAAGTGATTTTCTTTGCCTCAGTTCACATTGTCTGGAGCAAATTCTCATGATTCACTTCACCTTAAGTGTAAGGTCAACAGAGCTAAGATTTTGTTCTTTAGAGTTAGAAATTCCTTATTTCATTTGCCGTTATGGACCAACTTCCTTTGCAGTTTAACAATTAATTCTCTAGTCTCTCGTGTACACTAATATCTACCTAATGCACCCACAAAAGAATCAGACAATGCCAAGCTGTTTTTTCCCCAGGTAAATTATTTCTTTAAGCATCAGAAAGTAGTCACAGCAGCATAGAGAAACTGCCTGTGCATAAATGTACTGTAAGGAAAGCTTTAGCTGTACATCTACATAACAATGCCATCATTCAAACCTGGGTCCATCAGTGCCAGTGTGAGTGGCTGTGTCAGGGACTGTGTCTTCATTAAGTGTCCCTATTTAGCAGCTCTAGCCGTCTGTTATTCACCAGCATGCTGCAAAACATTTCCATTGGAGATGCTATGAAAGGACGCTGGCTGATTGGCTGAAGTGACAGTAATGCACACAAATACTTCAGCACACACACACACAACAAGTGTTTGGTACACATACAAACACACACACATTCAGGTTGCTAGGTGACAGTAATGGCATGTAATGAAAAGATGTGTATGGTTGGAGTGGGGACTGGTTGTCACCTGTATGACTGTGAGCCTGTCAGCTCTCTAAACAGATGAGTTGTGTTGACGTGTTGCTGTTGGCAGGAGAGCAGAGGGGGTAAGGAGGGATAACTGCTGCATTGCTGAGAAGGCCATCAGTCTCTGAGGGGGTGTTGGGGTGGTGGTTTGTCCATAGAGAAAAAGTAGGTCTGCAATATGTCCATGTGTTCAAAAATCAATGAGCCCGTTAGACAGGCAGAAGTGGTGATCATACTTCACCAGCTTCTATAACCTGGGATGGAATACACTTTGGTAAATGATTGGAATGCAACCATACTGCATTTTTGAGGATTGCAATCTTAACTTGCAAATACCACGCACATTGTTGCAGTCCAAGCACACTCCCCCATGGCAAAAGCCCCAATGGCAGGGGCCTCTCCTAGCAGGACAGTGCTTCCACCAGACCATAAAAACTGCTCAGAAATAGGTTGAGGAACACAACAAAGAGCCCAAGGTGTTGACCTGGCCTCCAAACTCCCCAGATCTCAATGTGATTGGGCATCAACTACCTGGCATTTGTGTCATCACCAAAGGTTAAATACCTCGGATTCCCCCATCAGTTTTTAGAACCGAGGAAACCTTTTGGATGACAGGTGAAAGATCTTCAAGGAACCTGAAAGTAGTCCAACTGCCTTCGACTCTAGCACTTAAGACTAATACTCACATAGTAGTGTATGGAAAATAGTAGTGTATGGAAAATGGTGGAAGAATCCTTTTCTGCAGTTTGGTGCAGTAGTAGTCATGCCCACATCTCCGACTTTTTCAGCAATTCACTCATTCACACATTCACTCTCTGTGACAGCAGTTTCCCCCTGGTTCGAGAAACAATGAACCACTCAGAGCTCTATAGGTTGAATTAAGGAAGGGGGACATCATCATTGTATGCTGGAGCCAGAAAATTTCTCCATGCAAGTCCCTCAAGGACGCCAGAAGCTACTTGGAGAACCATTGTGATGGAGAATTGTTTCACTTTCAGAAAGATCAGCAGGTCAATAAATTTAAGTGCTAACATAATGGAAGGATCATCGGGGGAAACAGCAGGAAGGCAGAAATTAAAGTGCTGGCTCAAATGTTGAACATAATAACAAAATTGAGTATCAAAACAACTGAATCCAGGCCTGTCCACTTTATGCACCTCAAAAAAAAAATCAATAAAATAAAATCAATAATCCAGCAATTTCCAATCATTTCTGTCTTCCCTTCTCATCATCTCATCTCATCTTACTATCTGACTTGCTGCTTGTCACCAGCTGGGGAGAAGAAATGCATCTGTTTGTCGAAGTGTGATGAAGCCTGTAAAAGCTCATTTGCAAAAGGGGGATGAAGAAAGAAAATCCGCCTTGTTTTTTTAATGCATTGTCAATGGTCAGATCCCTTTGAATTTAGTTATTTATTGATAATAACATGGATCTATGGTTCAAGAAGTTTTGTCAGTATTCACTTTTGACTGCAGCACATCTGTATTTAATGAGCCATTTAAGCATTCACACCAACCTTACCATTAAAGACAAAGCTTTTCCATTCCACCTACTACAACACCCTATATGTATGTACAACCTCTGACCAGTTACACAATCAGACCGTGGCTTTATGTTGCTATCTCACTTATACATGTGAGTCCTCCTTGGTTTCTGATGGTCCGATTGGCTATTTAAAGAAACAATGGGTCAGGCTAGAATATACAGATTACATTTCCTTCAAAATATTGGTCTCAGCTACTGTAGTGGTGGGTGCAACCTGCCCAAGATCTTACTGGTCTTATAAAAATGGGAAACACATTGATAATGTCAGTCTATGACTACTTTTAAACCACTTTTTCCTTCTGATTTCTTTTTTTTTTTCTCAAAGTAAAGATATCCTGTTTTTTAATAAAATGTACAAATGCATAGCCAGTAGTCACACTTACTGTAACTATAAAATAAGCATTAAAATGTGATAAACTCAGCCAGTATCCCCAGGAATTATGTCCAGATTGGACACCTCTCAATTTATGTCTGGCGCCAAAAAACTGAAAGTAGTATGCCCTTTATGTACTGAGGCAGAGAGTAAACAGGAATTCAGATTGAAAGTAGCCATGCGTAAAGAACATGGTTTTGTGTTTGTAGGGGTGTATTTTTTAAGGTACCACTGAGACAAGAAAATACAATCCAGAAAGTACAGTTTGATAAGCCTTTAAACATACTGCTTTGTTACTCAGGAGCAATACACTGAGCAAGGGTTTGTAATACTAACAGACAGGACTTTATAACCATGGCAAGTTATAACTGCAGCAACTAATACATAATACAATAACATGACAAATTGATGGACCAGAAGTGTGTGCTAGCATACATGTGATTGGCTGCCACAGCAGCTTGCCAGATGATGTCACGTTGTGGCAGAAATTGAGCCTGTTTTAGGTGTTTTGCAGGACAACATGCAGAAGAATGGAGATTCCATCCTTTCACAGATGTGCATTTAATGTTCATCAATCCATTAATATTAGAATCATTCAGGTTTTGAAGAGTTGTCCGGTATTTAAACTCACTGTCATAATGACATGTTTATTACAGTTAAAGCAAAAGAATAATTCTCTTTCTAATGGTTTCATCACACTGGGGCTCACGTCTCAGTTATTATCCTCATGGGGATCTCCAATAGGCTTCTATCTATCCATTGTTACATCATTGCAGCCAGGTTACCATGGTCAAAGAACAGACCTTAGCACATCTATAAAATAAAACATTAAACCATTAAATAAAACAAGCTGGAAGCCACAGAGGTTTTCAAAAGTTGAACTCCAGATCTGTGACATCTGATTCAAGACATTTACTCACGCAAAACAGCAGCAGTGTCTTATGAAGTCAGCCTCTGGGCCTACAACCACAGCTTTTTAAATTCTCTCTTACAGTGGATTCACACCAGCAGTGACCTCGACGCTACCGTATCTGTCAACAAGTTGCCCGGTTGCTGACTTGTGCCTGCTATTTCCACTGAGCTTTTCTGCTTGTAGTGGTGTTGGTGAGATGCACTAATCTGGATGTATTTTACAGGAGTCCGAGTTACAAGATATTGTTACATAGTAATGCAGCTTGCAGCACTGTGCCACACATCAATAATGTATTAATGTGTGATTAGTATCTATGATTTTCTTTGTCTCTGAGAAAATACGGATGGGATTTTGGAAAAAAAAAAAGCTGTGTCACTGACACTGCAGGGTAACATTAGCCTTGATTTCCACATAAACACAAACCTAGATGGACTATTGATTTTTTTTTGGTGCTACTCACAAAGCTGTGCTAAAATGGTAAAATATTATAATTATGATAAACTACAGTTATATGCAAGGCAGTCAATAGTTTGTTATTAAAAATGGTGCAAACAGCAATAAAAACAAATTAATAACAGCAGAGGTCCCCGTTTTGGCTGTGACATTAGAGGGAGAGTGAGAATCTGTTTGTTTTCTAATCACAAAGGATTATCACAACCCCCAGTTTTCAATAATCATTACTGAAGATTTGACACTGTGCTTTAGCTGATGACTTTATTGACTTCAGTCCTGTCCCTGCACTCTGCTGTAGTGCATTTGTTCTCAGGTAAGCACTGATAGATAGTTCTGGTAGTGGAAGCTGGCATCCCCAGCTGTACATTTGTGACTCCATCTGTACATGAAAAGTACATGTATAAAGCCATGTTAAAATTGTAAAATAAAACAAGTAGCTATCCTCATGTTCTGATGACATCCTTCTATTATAACATGTCAGATTATTCTATTTAAACAAGAAACCTTTCTCATTCAGACTTTTTATCTTGTTATATCACAAAACTTTTCATTTTATTACACAAAATCGGTGCATCTTGTAAGAACAAGAAACCTCCACATGCTGGTAAAACAAGAAAAATATCCAGTCATTGCCTGAGGTGACACTGTAGCCTATAGAACATTCATATAACATGATATAGGTACAACAACTGAGGGCTGCTTTTGTATTGTTTTGTGTGCCAACGTGAGATTATTGTGTCTGTACTCGGTGTCAGATTAGGCCATCGATTCTCAGCGTGTCAGATACCAGACCGCAGACGCTATCTGCACAACAACGGACATCCTTTACCCCCCTGTCACCCAACTTGACAGAATGAGCAAAAATTGACATTTGGAAGGAGGGTTCACTTGAACAAACATCCAGTTCAGCAGTATCTCTCTCATCAGTATCAAAGCCAGGAATACAACACCTCTGTCTATCAGGTGTGGAGACCTGACTACTACGCCTGACTGTGCTTCTCTGAGGCTTTAGTATGTTTCAATGTATGTAGCAAAAAGAGTAACATAAAGGGAACTCCAGCGACTTTATGCGTCAGAGTCTGTTTACAGGTGTTAGGGAGTACTACTACATATTAAAAAAGGAAATCCTTTTGTGTCTCCAGAGGCAACTGTGTGAAGTCTGAAACATGTCCTCAAGTAATGTCAGTTTAAGTGACAGCTGAAGACTGAAGACTACAAGTCAAAAAAAAAAAAAAGTGACACTGTAGCCTATAGAGCATTCATATAACAAAGGAGTGCAATGTTAAATCAGCAGAGTTCTCTACAGCCATCACTGATGAGTGTGGTCGGGTGTGGCCAAAGTGTGCTTTATTGTATCTTTAAACACACCCAACAGTCATGCCACACTGTACGGACACACCCTGAATGAAGTACTCCTCTACATCACTGCAGCGAGGTGACCTCCAGACCCAGACTTACAG
This sequence comes from Lates japonicus, assembly GCA_033238685.1. Taxonomy (NCBI): domain Eukaryota; kingdom Metazoa; phylum Chordata; class Actinopteri; family Centropomidae; genus Lates; species Lates japonicus. The sequence continues at coordinate 17,551 of BRZM01000591.1, forward strand.
CTGCTGTTACATTTCTCATTAATGAAGTATTCACGTGTCAGAATCACTGTCAGCTGGAATGCAATCGCGTTTTTTGGTTGTCCGTCTCATGCACGCACGACAGTAGAGATGTCTCACTTCTAATCAGTGCAGTAATACACACCAGCTGCGTTAGATCTCATGCTTCAAGCGTGCAAATTCACCCTAAAAGGCTTCAAGTGTATTTTTGTCTGATTTATAGTGTGAAGAAGATATTAAATCAAAAGTGTGATTCAAACTTGCAATCACTTTTTTTTTTTAGGCTGCTTGGTGGCTGCAGAAGCTAAATGTGAACACAACACTGACATAGCATCACCTTTTAAATTGATGTAACTTGTTAGCAAACTGTTTCCTTTTTATACCTCCAGCAGTTATGAATCAATATTTACATTCATTTGGAGGTGTGTTTCCAGCCACCCGGTGAATATAAGTCCAACATTCACTCTCTTTTAGCTCTACTTTTGATCTCCATTGTAGTATCCACTAACTCCTGAGGGAAAATATCTGGCTCTTTAGCTGCTAAATTCTCCACTATGTTCAGCAGCTAGCCGCTAACTGTGTCTGTCTGTTGTTTGGCGCTGAGCAGGTACTGTACAGTTGGTTTTTAGGGCTTTTTTCGTTGAAAACAGTTACCTGCAGAAGCCGAAAACAATACTATGAGAGCATGGATGTTTAACAAAGTTTTCTGCCTATGTTTCTGCATCCATGGATCATTTAATTCACGCTACTTTGATTCTCAATTTGGAGCTCAATCAGGCTTTAGCTTCTCAAAGAGCGCTAGCATATAGTTGCAGTCTTCCAAAGTCTTATATATATACATTATATATTATATACATTAAGTGAGCATAACTGTTCAGAAAATGCACTTCCAACATTATGTACCCTTTGCTATGCTTCTGTTTATAACCTAAATGTAATATAAATAAGCACATGAGATACATTACCTTTGTGAACAACTGGTAGGTAATAAGCCATGCCTTCCTGCTGATCTTGTAGCTCATCACAGGGGGTGTTTTGAAGCATGTGGGATATCTCTGGCTGCACCTTGAGCTGAGGGGCAGAAAAAGATCATCCCACATTAAAATCCAGCAGGTAACGCAGCAGTGTCAATAAAATGAGATTAAAGCACAAGTTTTTACACACACACACACACACATAGGAAAAACCAGTACATACAGGAAACCCACGCATGTAACGTACACGCACGCCAAAAAAAAAATAAAAAAATGCATGCACACACACACAGCAAAGTTGCAAAGGCAGCAAACAAACATATAGCCTCAGGCTGTTTTTCAGTTTCTCAGCTAGAGTCTTGTATCCATGCAACTGCCTCCTTTTTCTTTGAACAACATATTTTCTTAAGAGATGCTAACTGTCTCTTTCATTCAGGAACATACAAACCAGTCGATATTGCCAAAATCACATCACTAAATTCAAAAAATTACAGGATATAGTTTTGATTGTGGCTTCTGAACTGACTCAATTCATCATGTTTACAGCATCACATGCCTCCAGGGGGGATGTAAAGGCTTGCATGACATACAAGCCGCAGGAGCATTACATCCCAGGCAGTATGTCAGGATTAGCTGGTCAACATAAGTATCATGATGGGCTGTGGGCGTGACAAAGATTATGTTCATATCTAAATGAAATAAAAGGTTGTGCATATTTTTCTAAAGCATCCATAATCCCCATTCATAGAAATCACATGGCAGTACTGTCTTTTATATCATCATATATGCATTGGTGCATTGTACAGAAAGAAATTCAATTAATCCGTGTGTCGATAAATATGAGGTTATGCATAATAATAAGTGTGAATAGGAAAATGGCAGTGAAAAGAGATCCCAGAGAGAAATAAAATACATTATTATTATTATTATTATTGTCACTGGAGAGACAACCTTTGTATAATCTATGTATTAAAGGAGAAGTCTGTCAATTTTACATAAGTTTGTTTTATTAGTCATCACTAGTACCACTCGTGTCAGCAGAGGAGCTGTTGCACATGTTCAGATGGTTAAAAATGTTTAAACATAGTTGAATTAAAGGATAAGTTGGGTGTCATCCATCTGTGCTGTGATATTCTGTTGAAAATTTGTTTCACTTACATTAACTAGATTCAACTATCTCTAGGCAAAAATTGGAAAAAAACAAACAAACAAAAAAAAAAGGTCAGGGTTTCAGTTTTTAGAACCAGACATCTTCAAGTGGTTTCCTATGTAGTTTTCATAAGTAATCACAGCATTTATATGTTTAGTTTTATGATAGCATCACTAACAGTGTTTTCATGTAACATGAATACTGTCATGATTACAAAGACTTCTGATTTCAAACTGCTGTAAAAATGATACATGTAATGTTTGTTCATTGTATTTTTGGTGAAGTTATTATTAAAGTGTGATTACTTTGGGTCTTGTTTATACATTTTAAAAGAAAATACAGTAATTGAATACGGGGTGATACTTATAATAGTCATAATAATTATGTAATGACGACGTGTTTAACAGCAACATTTGTAAAGGATCAATAAACATCACTCTTGTCACTGAAGGCAGTGACACTACTGTCCAAAGGGTTTGCTTTATTACATATATTAGTGTTTAAAAATGTTTCATGTCATATAAAATCTTTTATTTCTCAGATTTTACATATTGTTCTTGTCCATAAAATGAGATATGCAACAAAAAATGTCAACACAAAACAGAGGAGGATTATTTAAGGCAGAAATGCATTTCTAAAATTGATAATAAAACTAACAACATGACAGTCTGTCAGTCTATTAGGTGTCAACACAATAAATACAAAACAGCAATAATAATGGACACTTTACTCATCACTATTTAATTTTTTGTGTTCATTTGTGTTTTTAAACAATGCATTTTCATATATGCTATTTATATATGATGTCTATGTAACTTTACCTTTATCCTTTGTGCCACTCTATCCCTAACTCTACTGTATAGTGGATGCTCATAAAGAATGTGGTGTTCCAGGTTTATAAACTTACTTCTTCTAGGCATACTACATGTGTTTTCTACACATCCTCTTGCTGCTCTGACACTTAGATTCTCTGCTTGGGATCATTGTTTATATTATCTTTTGTGTTAAGAAGAGCTTTATAAGTACATTTGTACTTTATTCATATTGTTTTCATACTCAGCCCGAGAAAACAACATATTTTCTTGCCTCTTGAGGGACTTCATCAAGTCTGAGAAAACCACTTGAGACATCAAAGGTTAGACACTTAAAATTTTTAAAGGAAAGCCTGTGTTAAAGTCCCTTTGTGAAGATTTATGGAAGTACTCCATTTGAGTTTGATAAAGGTAAATTATACAGGAACCAAAATTCTACTAATAGTAATAGTGATCTGTATTTTTAAAATTCCCTTGCAGACATCTTTACAGCTCAGTTACATTTCAGTTCATCTCTTTTCAAGTCATTTCAGCTCACTTGCATAAATGCGGCTCACTTCAGTCTATTTCTTTTACTGTTCATCGCAGGAACGTGGTTTGCAGCCAGTCCAAACATCATTTCTCTGAGAGATTAACTAGCCAGTTGTTAAACCATCTCTACATCTCTAGTCTCTGCTTATTGTGCATATTAACATGCCTGTGAGTACGCTGCTGATGAATTTTTTAATGTGTTTGATTCTTGAAAGTACGGCCACACAGTGACAAGCTCACAGATTTGCATATGCACACTCACACATGCAGTGGTGGTGATTTTAAAAAAGTTAGTGAATGTGCAGTACGAGTGCACTAGGGAGCTTTGCAGTCAAACTGGACATATGAAAAATCCACTCCATCATTACTCTTCATTGTTTATCGGAATATATTGTTGTCATTTGTGTTGGATAAAAACTGCAGCTTTTTACAATAAATCAATTAAATGTGGAGGAGGAGAAGGCAGATGTGCGTTAATTTCAGCTCATTTGGGAGAGAGAATCTCCATAAAGTTGTTTCACAGTAATCTTTTTTTTTCTTTTCTTTTGTTGGTTTGTGTAAACACAATTTGTGGGGATACAGCTCCCGTACGCTCGTACACTGAATCCCAACTGGCAATGAAGCAGAACATAAAATGTGTCTCTCATCAGAGAGACAATATGTTAATTCCCTGTGCTGTCTAATGCTACCGAATGGAACACAACTTTAATATTCTTTCGAAATCTAAAATGATGAGTATTTCGCAGTGATAGCAGGTATAATCCAACCCTTTATGAGCAAAATCTGCTTTCTTTCATCACAGTAAAACCAGAAATTGTCATCTTTATACCTCTGTTTTTGGATTAAACACACAAGATATAGCGAGTCGATTAGTATCTAGAAGTGATAGTTGCCGTGTATTTTGACCTTTGGGGAGAGCCAAGCTAGTTGTTACATCTTGTGTCTTTATGCTAAGCTAAGCAAATCACCCCCCCCCCCCCCACCTTGAGCTTTATTAACATACAGACATGAGAGTGGTGTCATTCGTTTCATCTCCCTCTTGGCAAGAAAGTGAGTGTGTGTATTTACCTAAAATGTCAAACTGTTCCCATAACTCTCTGCTGACCATATAAAAATATGAAGAAACAACAGTTCTTAAAAAATGCAGCAGAGGCAGAAAAGTTTTCATTTCCCTGTGTGTGACCCCTTTCACACATTTTCATAATATAAATTTTCGAGAATCCTAGAAAATATATTTATGGAGCATTTTAGCAATGTTGGGACAAAAAGTGCTTTCACAACTGTGGAGGAGACAGGGACAACAGTAGATTTAGTAACTATAAAAAGAATGTCTCAGTTTAATGTGTCTAGGGTCTGCTGACGTGCTGAATATTTGAATCTGTATATCATGGGAAGTTGAAAAAGCCTTGAATGGGCCTCACTCTTATTATTACCATTATAATTATCATTTTCCTTACCTTTGAGTAATTGATTTTTGGTTGTTTTGGTTGCTTGGTTCTTGGAATTGCTTGTTGACCTTTGAGAATGTGTTTATATAAAACCTTGTTATCACTTGTTATGTGAAACGTCCAGTGAAAGTTGCTGGACTTGTGTCATTACACACATGTTGGAGCTAACTGCAACCCACTGACTTACTCATTGACTTGCCGCTAATCTACCATACATGGAAATTGGTTTTCATTAAAGGCAAATAAAAAAGTCAATCCATCCATTATCTATACCGTTATCCTTAAGTGTCACAGGGGGGCTAGAGCCAATCCCAGCTGACATTGGGCGAGAGGCGGGTACACCCTGAACAGATCGGCTGCCTATCACAGGGCTGACAGATAGAGACAAACAACTCTTCACACTCACATTCAGACCTACGGGCAATTTAGAGTCACAGCTAGAAACAGAATTATTTGCTAAATAATTGATTTTAGATTGTTTTGTTAAAAAAAACTAAAAAAACTAAAAAAACTACCATCTTAATCAAGAAAAGAGCTACATGACATAGTAATGAGAAAAGCTTTTTAATTATTAGCATAGTCAACAATGTCTTTGGAATTTCAAATGAGGTTTTCTTAGCCCTGGCACAGAAACCCAGAAGTTATGGTTTCACCTCACCACTGTATGCAGGTAGCCTGCTGCAATTACATGATGCTAAAAACACTCCATCAGTCACATGAGGCTAGTTGTTCAACAGCCACACAAATGTAAAATGATATACTGTGCAACATATCTCTTATAATCTGATACTGCCAGACGAGATCAAAGAAATGTCTTTTTTCATTCTTCACAAGTTATCATTTATCCAACAAACCACAGCAGAGCCATCTAACACCATTTTATCAACAGTATTACATGGCATACAGTCAACAGTGTGATATGAACAATGCCCAAAGCTGAAGTTTGTTTTCTCCAAAAAATGATGCAGCATTTACAAACACTGCAGTCATATTTCCACCCTTGAGTATATGCATTCCTATCCTGTGTGTTGTTGAGAGTGGGCTGGCGCGCCAAGCGGAGATGAATCATGTGTGTCCTGACGGTGTCTGCGGCTCCTCCTCTGCAGGAGCAGAAGCAGTGGCAGTCTATGAACCCTCATGGTAAGAATTAATAGGACACATGTTGCTTGGCTTCGGAAGGAGCAAAGCGAGCCTCTCTGAATAGCTCCATCACGAGGGGCTTTTCTGTAAACATATGATTTACTGATCTCCTCATTAAGCTGTTTTTTTTTTTCATCTTTTTTTTTTTTTTTACACGGCACCTGTTGTGTCTGCTATGAGGCGAAAGGCGAAATGAGCAGATGGAGGGAAGGAGAGATTGTGAGTCTGTAGCAGAGACCAAAACACGTGCTACACTGAGCGGACGAGATCTGCAATTCAAATAAGGAAGCAAACGGTTGTAAATAATTAAACAGGAAAACACTCAGAGATGCCCACTTTGAATGAAAGTTCTCCACTAAGCAGTATAGTGTTTGTTAGAGGGAAGGCTTTGAAATAATAAAATTCTCTCCCACAAAGAAAAAAGACAGAGAGTAATAGACAGGCAGAATGTGATGCCAAGCCATGGCTTTGGTCATTAGCATTTGTTAATATATACAGATTGCAGGAAAACCATTATGGGAGTGTCTGGCGTGGAGCCCAAGAGAACCACCCTTTTCTCCTCCACATCCATCTAATTCTCCACCATGTCTGCCGCCTTTCCTTCCTCCTGTGTTGCACTCTTTTATATATATTTTTTCTCTCTCTCGACCCTCCTTCCTCTGCTTTCCAATTCCTCTCCTTTGCTCTACTCTGCTGAGCTTGATGAAAGAACATCTGTTTCCCTCTGGGAAGTCCTCCTGAGCAACGTGAAAAATTCTACCCCACTGCTTAGGAAGTGAATACAACTGAAAGCAGACAGAGACACAGGTGTCAACAATATAGCGTTGTAGTGTATGAGAGTCCGCTGAAGCTCGTGGGTGTTTTGCTAAATCAAACGAACCTGTGGTTTTTCACAGAATTTCAGAGATTCTGTAAATGCGGTGGATATTTGAAGCTGAAAATTCCCAGATGCTGTGATAATTTACATACATGCATTTACAACGTTAACATCTGAATCTGAAATTTGAACCTTTTTTTGACTCTACATACAGTATGAGGCTGCCAGACGCAGTTATTTCTTTCAACACATTTTAGTCGTGTTCTTTCTTTTACCACATACAGAGGCTGAGAACATTATCACAATGAAACATCTTAAAGCTGCATTAATGAATATTTCTATATAAAAGATGGATCAAATGACTACATGCAGTGTGAATGAGTGATGCACCCACTCAGAATTACCACCCAACTCTGAAAATTCACTACAAAAAAATCTTTCAGTTTATGGTTTTGGTTTTATGGCCTGCAAATTAACTGCTTTGGTTCAGTTACTGCTCTTGTGAACCAGCAGCGGGAAGCTGGTAATTACAACACCACACAGCAAAAGTGACTGACTAGTGAGTATAGCTGCTGAAGAACCAGAACTGGTGGAGATGAAAAACAGAGCTAAAATGACAGAGAATTCTGGATTGAAATTCACAAACTAGACACATCACTATAATATATATGGATATAAAAGATAGGGTGATAACATGTCAGTGTCATGTTCTCTGCATGTTGTGTTGCTAGTAAGTAACCAAAAAAGAAAAACAAAACAAAAAAAAAGTGCAAATTCAACAGATAAGGCTATTATTCTATTTATTATTGTCAACAAATCTAATGACCAGAACAAAACCAACAATTTATATTTTACAAGAAGCAGCTACAGTGAACATAGCTACAATGTCTTTTGTAGCTTTTTGGGGAGAAAGTGCTGACCAGGAAAGGCAACAAAACATCCGTACTAGTTAGGGACTGAAACATGAGCCAAACACAAACAGAAAATATCACATTTTTCAATGAATGAATGAAGCACTGCATTTATTAACAGCAGCAGAGTCGCCGGGAGGTGGTTGGGGTGGATGGCGGGTAAATAAAGCACATAAAGAGTGCCATTTGATGATTGAGGATCTTATTCTCTTTTGTAGAGTCATGGTGTAGTAACTGAGGAGGTGTAGACACCAGTCATCTGTTGCTTGCCCAACACCATTTCCTATGTCTGCTTTTTCTAAGCCTGTGATCCCATGCTCTTTTGGTCATAAATTCCATCACACTACTCCACACTGGTGACATTTGGTAACAGCCTCTCACCTCCAAATGGTTTCAGGGTCATGTATTGTAAAACACAGACCTGATAAGAGATGTACTGGAATGAACAGTATTAGAATCTTGCTGACCAAAGGTCCTAATGGATTTGGATTTACAGAGTGAGGCAGTGGTTGTCTTGGTGGTCAGGGAAGGAGGTTCACCTTGGAGCTGGAAGTGTGGTATACAACATCTGGCCTTTTTGTACTGTCTGTCTGTTTGATCCTATGATTGCAAATGAAACAACTGGTAAAAATAAATAAATAATTGCAAATTTAACATGAAGTGGGCCTCCAGGAAAAAATGTCTAACTGCAATATTGTCAAAGAAGGCATTTTTTGTGCCTCTTGTATGTGTTGCTCAGAGGGGAGTGTACCTGGTCAAGAACATGCTTTCAAGATCTCAAGCATCTTTCTGAGAGGATCACTATACATGAAAGCAGAAGGGGTCATCTAGACAATGCGTTAAAATTGGGCTACCCAGTTAAACAGCTACCCAGACTGACAAACGGGGAATTGAGCAGCATAAGAGAAAGCTGAAGAAAACGGGTATCAGTCAAATTATTAACTGTATTCAACGTATTCCAATGTGTGGAAAATGTGAAATAAAGCGCTGAGTTAAGAGTAGCTCTGGTGAGTGTTTCACCTGTTGCCTTTACATTGGTTTGTTAGCTCAACAAGCTGAAGGGAATATAGCATCCTTGATGTTGTCACTGCAGTGAAGGAGTGAGTCACCTCAAAAGCAGGTTCAAAGTCTTATGTGTTTTTGAATTGTTTTTGGAGGTCAGTGTATGGCATAGAGAAATAAGCACATATAGCTTAGAGTTTCAGAAAATGGAAAAAGGAAATTCACACGTTTCCACCTACTACTCTTATGTAAATGTTAGCAGTTAAATGCATCAATAAACAGTTGGTGGAAAACATGGTGGAAATAACAACGTTTTGTTTCATGTAGTCATTTGATGAAGGTTACAGATCAGATGTTTTCACCTGCTGTTATTCCATGTTTTTTCATTTAACTAACTTTATGTTACTGCATGATTTATTTAATATGTCTGCTTTGCTTTTATCCATACATCAAATTTCCACCTCAGCCAAGTGTCAATTTTTTTTTTTTTTGCAATATTTTACACAAATAGAAAATGTGTATACAAACAGATGGGTGAAAATGCACTTAGAGTTGATTACCATCTCCTTACCGGATTACTGGATGACAATAAAACGATAACATAACGCCAACCTTATGCTTTCATGAACTGTTACGTACTTCCAACCCAAACCATCCATCCATCCATTATCTATACCGCTTATCCGTTAAGGGTCGCGGGGGGGCTGGAGCCTATCTTAGCTGTCATTGGGCGAGCGGCAGGGGCAGGGTACACCCTGTACGGATCGCCAGTCCATCGCAGGGCCAACATATACAGACGAACAACCATTCACACCTACTGCCAATCTAGAGTCACCAATTAACCTAACGCACATGTCTTTGGACTGTGGGAGGAAGCCGGAGTACCTGGAGAGAACCCACACAGGCACAGGGAGAACATGCAAACTCCACACAGAAAAGCCCTGGGGCTCGAACCCGGAACCTTCTTGCTGTGAACCGTGCCGGCCAAACCAAACCCTAAAAATTTATTTTCCTTTGACTTAAGCCCTGTATACTCAAAATATGATTAGCTGAGTTTACAGAGAGTAGAACAGTACACAATACAACAACAACTAACTGCAATATAACAGCCTAATTCAAGACAAAACAGATATGGATTGCTTCAGTGTTTGTGAAGACAACGATGAGTTTGATTGCACAGCAGCTTGCAGGTGACCAGCAGAATCTTGTAATATTTAGTCCTGTATTTCACAGTGAAGCCAGCTATATAAAAATCTAAGCTAGGTCAAAGGTTTGCTAATTCATCATAAGCTGAGTGATCAGGAGAACTAGCCACATGGTCAATGTGCAGCCACAAACCACAAAACCACAAAATAAATCAGATGGTGACTGCACAAAGCTTTCTGCTGGAAAAGATTCCAGGAGTGGGCAATGCATGGTGAAAAGCTGGCTTGTCTCTCAGTGAAGTCAAAGGGAACAACTTGGAAATGCACTCTGCTACCTGCTCACCCACATATCAGGTCGAGTATATGGATAGTTTAACAGGGCAATTCTAAGTCCACCATGTTAGGTTGCCAGTGCAGCTCTGAGCAATTGAAGTGGCTGAGATCTGGTTAATAGAGTTCCAAAAAGGACACAAAATGAGCATAAAATTACTCCAAACAGATAATGTTCCACAGTGATTGCACTGTGGGTGCACTCACAAAGCACTGGCTGCCGTTCGGCTATCTGATGGAGCACTCTGTTGTCCTTATGTGCTCTTCTTAGGTCCCTGTGTGAGTGTAAAAGATTTAAATACAACTTGTGATATATTAAAGTAATTTTAGCCAGAAAACAAGTTAAACAGTGAGAGCGCCATATCCTCCCATGTGAAATTACCTCTAACCCATTTGTACTTATCACTTTATTGAATTCTGGGCAGCACAGTGGCGCAGTGGTTAGCACTGTTGCCTCACCTCCTCGCTGTGCCTGTGTGGGTTTCCTCAGGGTGCTCTGGTTTCCAGGTTAATTGGTGACTCTAAATTGCCCATAGGTGTGAATGTGACAATGAATGGTTGTCTGTCAGAAAATGTCAGCTCTCTCTCTCTCTGTGTATACACACACACACATTATATAGAAGATTTTAAAAGCCTAATTGAAACAAGTCAGAGCACTATAGTATATAAAAATAAAGTGAAATACAATACATGCAAAACTCCATATGAATATAAGAGTATATGTAGTATTTTGCTCAACTTCAAATGGTAAAATCATACCAGAATAAACACGTTCTACTCATTAACAGATCTGGGTCAATCGAATCAACAGTTAACTTTCTCAGACATAATCCCCAGACTCTGGCTCTGTGGAGAGAATCTCAGGGATCATTCTTAGACGTAATAATTCTCATATCAGATATTCCTGCCTTCATCGGAGAGTAGTTTCCAAAAATTAATGCAATATTTGAACTGAATTTAACAGATCTAACACAAATTCAGACACATTCGCTCCCCTTTATGTCCCTTTTGAAAAAAGGAAATATTTTTCCCAATTAATTTATTCTTTTAATCATTCAATCAACTTTTGGACTGAAAATGTCATTTAATCTGGTAGAGTTGTATTGTTTTAGTTATACAAAACAAGGTTTATTTTTGAATGAGTCAACAGCAATCAAATTGATAATTCAATAAAACTGCAGTGCTTGTTGGGCAAACTCCATATTCACACAGCTAGCTAGCCCTTCAAGTTAGCTGAGAAGGTCATAATACATAAAAATAATGAGCTGCATGGGCTGTTTGTATACCAGCCATCTCATGCATTGATTTCATTAACCCAATGGTAGATTGATATTGCTTTTAGATGTACACTATTAACCTCCTGCCAAAACCACCAACAGCTAGTGCATGGGTTCACATA
>BRZM01000592.1:0-23910 GCA_033238685.1 Lates japonicus
TGTTTGTAAACAGTCACCATGGATCCAGTGGAGAAAAAAAAAAAAAAACGCACACACACACACACAGACACACACAGATCACGTGGACTTTGTCCAACAGCCAGAGTATCTAACATAACAATGTTAAACAGCCAGCATGATGCAATGTCACAGCTATGCCCTCCCTCTTTTGAACCTGGCAGATATAAAGGTCTCCTGGTCTGTATTTAGAAACACAGAAACCTTTGCCTCTAACAGATGTCACTTCACTTCTGAGTGCTGAGTTGTTCTCCTGACTATCAACACTGGCAAATGGGTCAAATAGATTCAATGTCTGAAATAGAAACAATGTCTGGAATACAGTTTCATTAACAAGCATTTAATAAATAGATTGTGATGTAGTTGTAAAGCAGTGTTGTTTATGTTTATTAATATATTTGTGAACAGCTATAAATCCTCAACAGATAAACAGATAATGAGGGACAATACAGTATTATTACGTAACAGTGTTGTGTTTATATTATATACATATACTGACAAATACTGTACATTAATAAACACTTAAAATGCCCCCAGCTACCCATCTGATATTTTAATGACCACCACTGGATATGTGTTTGTGTACCGTGTAGTCTAATGTTGACTGGATGTAACTGATGAATGTGGACTGAGACAATACATAAATCAATCCCAACCCAAACTATTGAGCAAACAAGGGTCAGGAGCTGTGCTATCTTTCTGCCTGCACTCCCTCAGCCAATTAATCATTGGATAGCATTCTTTAAGCACCATTGCATTTCTGTCCATCTGTCTCGCAGACCTACTGTTGCACAACCCACTTCATGAATGTGAACCTCATGATGACTCTATAGGAGAAGTTGGGGGATCACTAGGGCCAGTAGCATTCCTCCTCTGGGGACCATGAATGTTGGAAATTTCACATAAATCCATCCTGTAGATGTTAGGAGACTTCACAGGATGTGTGCAAGCACTGACCATGGTTAGTCACAGTAGAGGAAATGTCATTGTATCACTGGTGTCTTTCTTTGGGGCACCATGTACCGTAAATTCATTGTTATCAGAATTCATCTCATTTTGTGGCAGTTCATCCAGTATTTGTAGAGCTATTTTTGTCTAGACTGAAATAAGAGATCACCAATGCTGTACTGTCCACAGATACTAATAAATTAGCTATAAAAAGAGAAGATATGTATTTACAGCCTTCCTGCTGTTTTAGAGGAGCTGGCTTCCTGCCTATACCTCAGGTCATGTTATCAGGAAGTCAGGTAGGGAAATGCTAGGCACTGGATGGGGATTTTCCAGTTAGCTTGTAATGCAGTTGTGAGCATGTGTAGTTGTATAAACTCTCTCTGTTGGAATGATTCAACATCTGAGATCTTCTTTTTAGAAAGCAACCGCTGATTGTGTGTCACATATTCATGTTTTTTTCAATTTCCCATCAGTCTCCACTGCACTTTGTCCTCAGCATGCTAAACTAGGATGGTGAACGCAGTAAACATTATATCTGCTAGATATCAACATGCTAGCTTTAACATTGTGAGTTGACCACGTTTGAAGTTTTTTATGAGAGTTTTTTTCTGTGCTCACAAAGCAAATGTCACAAAGGTTTACATCTCTTAGGTTATGGAAAGTAAACCCCAGGAACATCTACTGTATGAATAAAAACAAACTAAACAGAACTGCAGCAGTTGCATTTGTGAGAAAGAGGTCAACTGTACAGAACAGCCAATAGCAACAACAAAGCAAATATAATAATTCATTAAAGTCACAGTGAGGAGCGACAACTGAAATCACTTCCTGCTTACTTTCAAGTGCACTGTATTTACCTCCGTCATTTTATTTGAATGTCCGAGTATGTAAATGTATCCATAGATATGAATTACACTGATGAACCACAACATTAAATCAACATTAAAACCAATTACCGGTTTTAATGTTACCGCTTATAATGTTGTGAGGGAGAGAGTGCGAGCCAGCTCCATGACAGAGCTCATTTATGTGTGTCTAAATATAGGTGACAGCATTTATACTGAGGGGAAGACGACTGCTGTGAAATTGCATCACCGCTCTGGCATAACTAACATTCGTGCCAAGAGGCAGCTTGAGGAAAGGTGTGTGAGCTACAGTTAGAGCTCAAGGTTTATGTAACTGTAATGTTGTGTTAAAGATTTGTTTTCGGGTGTGGATTCCCAGATAGACACCAGGGTTTACATATGTACATATACATACATTATGCTGTACACAAAGGTGTCATTTCTACTGACTTGTCCCTCTTACTTTTACGGTTTCCGTTTATTCACTGACAGTCCTCTGACCTGAGAGGATCAGAGCTGATCAACACATACATACATACAACAGTCACCTTCAGCTTAACAAGCAGTAGTGAGTGATTTGTGAAGCATTTTTTTAATGTCTACGCCAGCCACTGCAGTCGTAGTTAATTAGTGTATGAATTCTTGAACTGCAGCCAAAAATGTGTTTTGTGTGGGCACAGTGAGCTTTGATAAAAAAATCTAATCAATTAATCTGAGTCCAGATGTTTGTGTAAAGTTGAAGAAATTCCCTCAAGGCATTATTATACTCAGAAATGTAATTGGAAACATTTTTATAAAACATAATAACTAAATTTGATCAAAGGTATCAGGTCTCTATCCAGGAAATGTATTGAGTTAATTCAGTGTGTGCAGAAATTTGCTTTATTTTTGTTTGTTTGAGTTTTCATGTGTGTTTTCTCATTGAGTGGCAGGTGGCATTCAGTCCTGGTGGTAGGGTCAGATTAAATAAAACATATCCACTGCTGCTGCTGAAGATGATGAAGATGTTGGTAAAAAGGTGCCACCTCAACAGATGTCACTGGGAATGTCCCCAACACTCCACTTGTCTGCACCACGTCACACAGAAAGCATCCAGACATTGACACAGCCAGTTTGACTTGTCCTTGACATATGTGTTCTGAAAATGAATCACAGTAAAGGAGTGTGTGTACAGTATGTGTTCATGAAGCACACACATTAACCCAGGATCAGTTATGCTGCTTTTCTTCTCCTCACTATAACTCCACCTACTCTTTTCTTTTTTTTTTTTTTTTTGTGAACAGGTGAGACGGAAATAGTTGATCTTTGTCCTGGAAATAAAATGAGACGAGGGGAATTCCTGCTACCGACGTGCTCAGGTTTAGTCCCTAGTTGTTAGTTAGTTGTTACAGTTTTCAGTGCAGAAATTGCTTCCATCTCATGTTTTGTGTTTAGTGTCTCCTATTTTTTCCTTTCCTTCTAACTTCTGTTAATTCTGATTTTTATCTGAATTTAATGGTTAAATATAAGTTGGTTTTGATAATCTTTTGTTTCTTTTTAACAGGTCATCAGTTTTTGGGAAGAAACCTTGTAATCTTGTTTACACAAAGCAAAAAGGGGAAGTTTAACAATGGTGTTTATGGAGAACTTCTGTTAATGCTTTTCCCTCATTCCTATTTCCTTGTTTCCATCTGCTCTACACTTTCCAACAAAATATTTTATGCTTATCTGGTATAATTGCTAAGATTAATTATCTATCCTCTGTGTTGCCCATCAAACATGTGTTCCATGAGGAAGGTAATACCTGATTTATTCAGTGTACTCTCGCACAAATATCTACTTGAACTCAAGGATAAACTGATTACATTTTGCGGGTCAAAGGGCCAAAGGTCAAGGTCACTGTGACCTTATAAAATACATTTTTGGCCATAACTCAAGAATTCACTTGCAAACTTTGGCAAAACTTCACACAAATGCCTCTTAGGATAAAATGATGAGGTGATGACATTTTATATGCAAACAGTAAAAAAGTCAACCTCACTGTGGCATCATAATGTTCTGCAAAAACACCAGATATTGAGTTGGTGACGCTAATCTTTGACACCTGTTAGGAGTCCATCCTCTTTACCTCCTCTCCCTGGTTCACAACCAGGACAGGAGGGCCTCCTGAAATGGAGTGTAAGGGGACTGTCGTTTTTACTATGTGATGAAGCTGTCTTGTCTGTCCTTTGTACACTTCTGTAAAAAAAATCATCTCTAACTGGAACTTATTCACTGAAATCGTACAATCGTCAATGTTGCTCTCCTTTTTCATTCTTCACACAACTATTTGTGGCACTTTTCTTGTGAAAGACTGAGTGCAACGCTATGAATGTCTTCCTGGGGAGACTACCTGAAAATGTCTCCATGTATGAACAATATCACTCCCTTCTCTCTCCCCCCTCTCTGTGAAAACCAGTTTTTCTCTCTGCCTTTGTATGTCCCAAATTTCCCTGCAAGGGTATCAGTAAAGTGCTTTCTTATCTTAGGTCTTGGACTTACACCCAGTGTTTGGTTCATACAGCCTCAGTGTAGCAGCGCAAAATGCAAAAATCGACTTCTCTAGAAAATAACATTGTTATTTGAGCTGCATGTTGTGAGCGCCATCAACAGAGGAAAATATTTTAAACTGCTGGACCTTGAATACCTCTAAGACCTCTAATCTTGTCTCTGGGACATTCCTTGGCTCTTATTCACAGCCCCACTATGACTTTCTTCCTGCTTTGTAAAAGGTCAGTTTAACTAAATAATGAAAAAAAAAAAAAAAAAAAAAAATACAGATCTTACACGTATTCCTGGAGTCAAAACACCTCAGTAGAAAGATGAATGGAATTTCAGTTTTGGTTAAAGGCAGTAAAAAATGTAACTATAAAGTCAAACTTAAATGACAAAAAATCAGAGTGGTGTGTCACTTTATATATAGTTTGTTATGATTGAAAGAAATTAAATTTGTCTTTACAAATACATCAGACAGTCAATTTTCAGCCTACAAGCCTTGTTGCATTATATTCTGAGGTGTTTCTTATATACTGCCCCCTCATATATGTACACAAGACAGACAAAACATACAACAGCATACAGTTCAACACTTTTATCTATGATCTCTGTAATACACCTAAACTTAGTAAAGATAAATGTTATTGCAGGGCTGTTGAATTGGATTGCATTAGATTGTAAAGGTGTACCCAATAAAGTATCCACTGAAATTAGCCCCACCTTTTTAAACTACAATACGACATTAAAGTCAGTTTAGCCATAATATCATGGAGCCATTCTGCCTAATGAGTACTTTTACTTCTGATACTTTCTGGCAGTCATAACCCTACAGTATCATTATCTTTATCCTGGAGACTTCCATGTTTCAATATCAAAACATGGAAGGATGTGATTAAAGGGTAACAGACAACAATGGTATATGTGTGGTTCCTTTACTTATGTGAAGGATCTGAATATTTATTTCACCACTGAAAGTCACACAGTTACACAAACAAACAGATCGAGGCAGCAATATTCCAGCAACTCCTGTGAGGTAAAATTGCTGTTATTGTCAATGGAGTCTGGTAGTGATATATAGCAATGTTTCATGGTTAAAAAAGGGGGCCATACTCTTATCTTTGTAGGTGTCCCATCCATAATGTTTTCAGACACTTATAATAACAATTGCCCACTGGATTACACTGCAACCACTGTTCGTGGTGGCCAGGTACACCACCAATCTTGCTCAATACAAAATTTTTGACTCCATCAATCATTTATACCCAAGAGCATGAGAAGAGCCAGGTTCAAAAATTCAAAAATTATCCATTTAGTTTTGCTTTTACAGTCAGCTCAGGGTGGAGGGAGCTGAAAAATGAATGACACTTCACTTTGACTGGTCTCTTCATTGAGCCCTCACATGGTGTATGCCATATGCACACAAAATACAATCAACAATCATTATGGAATCTTTTATTGTTAGTAAACATTATAACATTTTTTTTTTTGTGGGTGGAGCTTAGCTGGAGGCAAAAAGTCTCCCTACACACGTTAGCAAACACTAGGGAATGAGTTTTGAAGAAAATGTGAGTTTATCCGAAAATGTACATTCACTCACTCTCCTCGACCGCAAGTGTTACTTGAAAAAGTTAACATTAACCAGTGGGACCAGACTAGAACGACTGACCCTTTCATGCTACCTCAGTGGATCAACGATCTGACAGAATTACAGGCCAGATATTTACATCTACCTGAATGAGAAACCAAGCATGTATACTTAAGAGTACAAGAAGAAACATGAAAAAAATGCTCCGACTGAATGTCTTATTTTAGGATGAATACAGTGTTTTCCCTATCACTATCTTGCAAGGGCAGCACACACATTAAGGTGACCCCCTTCCTCTCAAGATATTTTTTTATTATTAAAAACAAAAAATATTCTATTTATGTTATTTATCTAATTTATGTGCACTCCTTTAATTTAACCCCAGCTAACATGTGTGTTTCTTAGCCCCTCCCCACACACAAACACAGAGCAGAGAAGCGGAGGACACGTTGACAACTCGTCGTGTTAAAGCAGCAGTGTGTAAGATTTAGTGACATCTAGTGGTGACAATGCAAATTGCAGCCAACTGAATAACTGCCCCCTGAACTCTCTCTCTCCAAACATATCTGCGAGTCCACGGCAACAACCGCATGACTAGGCTACTCTGTCAAGAAAACAAAATGTTTTATTTATGTTATTTACCTGATTTATGTGCACTTGTTTTATTTCAGCTTGGTGTGAGAATCTATCACCTTTTCTTGTTACTTACAGCTCTGTTATTAAGTTTCTTTAAAATCATAGGTTGACAGACGTTGACCCCACATCTGAAAGTCAGGCCAAAATATCAGCATTTTTTTAAACACACGCAGGGGCAAAGGCACTGGCTCTGCTGTTGATAGCAGGGAAGCTAACCCTAGTCCCGCAGGACAACCCACCACCCCATAACAATTGTATCTTTAGATAATGTATTTAGTTGTTCATCTGTAAAACTATAGGTAATAGCTCATATGTAACAAGCTGTGACAGGCTGTGGCTTCAACATAAAAGCACAAAAGGCCCTATATAGAGCCACTCAGTGAAAGAGGTAAATTAAAACACATGGATATTTTTGCAATTCACACTATTTGAAAACAGATGTCCTGGTTACCAAGACCCCAGGTGCTGGGCTTCAGTGGTCCATGTTTATATGTACAGTGGTGGAAAAATGTTTTTGGACACCCCACGCATTTGTGAAATATTGCATTAAGAATCACTCTTAGGTCTTCAAGTGCAATTTCTTTTAGTACAGTCACAGCCAAAATACTAAACAAATCCTAAAAAAGCCATTAAAAAGTAAAATTGATTGGTTCCATAAAAATACATAGAAAATTTTGAGTATTGGGTCATTTTGGTACCAGTGATCCAGTAATGAAGGTCGTGCTTTTTATTAAAAGACACAATTTCTGTTGCAGTGCTTCGTGTCTATATAAAGCCAGCACATTTGAAAGTTCTTCAGAGACAAAAATGGCTAAAACAGGAACCTAACACAGGAAACACGCTGGAAGATACAGATTCTCAGCCAGGAAGGGTACAGCTGCCACCAGATAGCCAGGAAGTGCAGATGCAGTCCTTCAGCAGTTGGATACACTCAAGATCTGGGCGTCCAAGCAGGAAATGACTGCATCCTGATCCGCATGTGCAGGGAAAACCACCAAATGGCATCACAGGAGCTTCAGCAGCAGTGGTCAAACCAAACTGGTGTCCAGTGTTCCACCTGCACTGTATGTGGCCGACTTTTAGATCATCATCTTAAGGTCCTACAAGTCTGGGCCCAAGCACACAAGAACTGGACAGCCAGGAATTTGAAGAAGATTCAGTGGTCAGATGAGTCCAGTTTCCAGCTTTATCCTCCTCCTGATAATGTGAGGGTACACAGAAGGCCAGGCGAAGCATTATCTCCAGCATGTACAGTACCTACTGTCAAGCATGGTGGAGGCAGTATCATGGTTTGGGGATGCATGAGTGCTGCTGGTGTTGGTCATCTCATTGTCTGTGAGTCTGTGAGACACAATACTTGGCAGAGCCAATGGCACAATACTCTGCCAAGCATTGTGCCATTCTCGAAACCCACATGCTCCCTTCTGCATGTGCACTGTTTCGTCAAGGTCAAAACTGGATGTTTCAACAAGATAATGCCCCTTGCCACACATCCAGGGCCAGTAGAACTTGGCTGCAGCCACAGCTTTTGAAACACAAAATATTTCATGATAATATTTGTTATCTCAAAAGGAGAACCCATATGACTCACGCTGGGAGTTACTGAATAGTTGCAGCAGGAACTGGAAGTAAAGCCAGAGTTCCATTTTTTTCCCATTGTTATCATGTGTGAGTTTATAGGTGAAAAAACTCAGTGGGAAAACTGACAGCTGCAGTGCCTCAGCACAGAAAGCTCCTACAAATAAGGCTTTTATCTCATTGTTTATCATCTGGACCACAACTTTACTGCTCTGGTTCACTCTCACTCACAAGTTCCAACCTCCAATGTAAATGGCACGCACCAATGAATGCTGCCTTCCATTTATTGAAGGTCGGACCTCCGAACTGGGAGTGACATCACCCTTGAGTTAATGGCGTTTCAGTTGAGAAATTGGGAAAAACATGGATGCTCACAGAGCCTTTATAATTGCTCTTTCGGAGTATAGACAACTTCAGAACAAATCTGCACTCCTCCTGACAACTGAAGAACTCCTCAGTTGTTAATTTTTATGTAAATACTTCCGAGCTTTCTTAAAATGTAAAAAAAATTAAAATAAAAATGTAACTGTTTGAGAAAAAAAAAAACGTTAAGCCATGAATGTGAACCATTTCAAACGTATCCCAGATATTTCCTCAGCAGGTGGACGAGACCAAAAACAGAGCTATAAGAGAGGGAATATATTATTGTTTCCATTGCCCTCAAGTGGCCAAAATTATTGGTTATCAGTAATTTCAGGTTTAAGTAACAGTACTGATACCACAGTTTGAAAATACTCCATTACAAGTTAAAGTACTGCATCCCTACATAAATGAGTGTACAGAAGTATATATATATGTATATATAAACTACATGTACTTTAGTCCAGTGGTTCCTAACCTGCGGGCTGGGTTCCTCCAAAGAGTCACCAGATAAATCTGAGGGGTCATGAGATGTTGAGATGTTACAATGTGTGAATGTTAAAATCTTATTATACATTACAAGTAGTTCCGACCAAGCAATCTGATTGGTCAACAAGACATTTAGAATGTGCTCAAATCAGCATGACAGCACACCTTACTCATCACTAAAAATATTACTCTGCCATATACATATTACTTTGTTGGTAATAGTTGTATAATCGCAAGATTACACTCCAGGGTGTGCTTTAACGTCATTTGAGCAAAGCACCTCAGCTTTCTCCATCAGCTGTGCCGGTGACACGGCGCTATAACTTAAAATTCATGTAAAAGTTTGCGGTTGCAGAAGCTACATCTGTGTGAGTAAATAAATGCAGCGTCTGTGTTATAATGTGGTTGATAAAAATAAGCACTGATTTCGAGCAGTAGGCTGTTGATTTAGTTTGGTAAATTCCAAGACCTCGATAAAGCATTAACATCAGCTCAGAGTTCACTCATCTGGGACTAGAAAAATCATTTCTGTTTTAAGGGTTCTAAGGGTCTGATTATTTGCCATAGTGGTAAACTTGGTTCCATTACACATAGGAGTCTACTGACGTGACTGATTGTGTTCCAGTTATTAGTCAGACCCAGTGATACTTGCTGACCACATGCGCAAGCACCTCGGTCCTGACTAAAATTATTTTTGTTTTACTTGGGACAGCTGCAGCAAAGAGCCCCACAGTCTCCACAGTTTAGGTTTGATGGTTAATTAGTGTTGTTTCCTATCAGTGTCTGGTTCATGTTTGCCTGGTGATTTGTCCGTAAATCGCAAATAAGTTACCAACTACATTATTGTGGTATATTAGATTGTGATGATGTGAAGATGATGAAGACACTGTCTTGCTTGTATATAGAAGTTTATTACAAAGAAGTCCAGCCAATATGGATCTCTCTCCCTAACAGCTCTAAACATCAGTATATATATGTTAGTTGTCTTCATGATCTATAGCGAGACATCGGGATCTCACTCAATGACTTCACTTTTCCAAGAAACAGAGAGGAGGGAGGGAAGGCCCTCTCCCTGTCACTTAAATGTTTATGTTCACGGCTATTAACCTAAACATGAACCCAAAGAATAGAAAGAAATACATGGAGCTTCAGACATTCCAAGAGAGTATTAACAAGATTTAAAGCTTATGTTTAACAGATGTTTTCACTCCCCACTGAACAAACTATGTAAAAGATTCTAGGAATTCAAAAGGATCCAAAATTATATTGAACCACACCCCTATTCAAATAGTAGATCGATAGAGCAAAAGCAGTTGTGGTCTCACATATAATGCAACCATGCAAAGTGATTTCTCATCAACTTGCCTCATTTTACCAACAACCCTGCATGTTATGTGCCAACTGCAAACTAAATACTATCATATCTGATATTTAACAGAAACACTTCACTAAAGGTCATCTGTATTTGATTTTTTCCACAGGAAAAAAAAAACATTCACTCTCCATTCATGTCAGGTGATTTAATACAATCATATCCCTTCTTTTAAAGCACTGCTGGAAATGGAAGGAAATCTCTGATTCACATGTTTGCCCTTTCAGTCTGGATCAGAGCCAGGACAAATAGAAAACCTTGAGTAAAGCGTCATACATTTTGCATGAAGTCAAACGTGACGTATCCCAATGTTTCCTGAAGTTAAACTGACCAGCCGTGGGAGAGGCTGAAAACAGGCATCATGGTTACTAAGATACACAGAGACCCCCGGACACTGACATGAGTCACACTGGGTTGCTGGAGCAGTTGGTGAATGGGTGTGATTTTATCAAACCATTTGGGAATTAGGAAAAAACTTGGCTGCGTGATGAAATTCCTGAAAGCCTGAGATCATTTCTAGTCCATCTAATACAACAGGAAAATGTCCTGCCATTATGATTTAACGGAGGAAACCTCCTGCAACTATTATTATCTTATCTTATCATATTACCATCTCATTAGTGTCATGTGATAGTGATTTGCAAAGGTTTAAACTGAATGAAAAGTGTACTCAGGTCAACCATAGTTTAAAAGCAGAATAATGGGAATGTGCATGCCATGAGAGATCCCTGCTCCTTCCTGAAGGACAGTCAGCAGGGCACTGAGTCATTACTGAGTCTTGTGTTTCTCCATCTAATCACAGCACTGCTTGCTCTCCATGACTACATGTGCCCTCAGGACCAGTCAGTTTGCTGAGCCCACAAAGATCAATCAATTTTCCTTACCTCCTTTACGTCTCAGGTTTTGATTAGGTTGATGTGGAGACCAGTTTCATATCAAGAAGACAACAGAAGTCAACAAATAATCATAACCTTTAATTAAAAATAAGTATGTGCTGAAGTCATCTGCACAGAACCTGCACTGACTATGTCCATCATGGTTACAGTCTACTCATAGTTGTTATACTGGCCTTCCCTCTTCTCTTGTTAATGTAGATATGCGAGACTCTCTGAACTCTCAAACCAAGTCTCAGAGGAAAGTGGAAAAACAGTGAGGGATGAATCACAAGTCAGAAAGGTCATTAAAAAGAAGTTATTACTCAGATTTTTCATTGCACGTACCACACAATGATTGGTGGTCTGATAAAATGAAGGAATTCGGGGAATAATAAGGCAATCAATTAAATCCTTCAGGAGAGACACCAACAAGCAGAAACAACTTCCCTGTGTGTGTCAGCATACTTGGCCAATAAGACAATCAGTGGATTTCTAAAGAAAATAACTGTCAGGTGTATTGATGATGATGAAAGTAATGACTGGCTGCAGCCCTACTGTGTGGGTTTTCTGGTTGTTAATTATTTGACACAGAAAAAATAAAGCAATTTGATAAAAAACAAAACTTTAAAACAAATTAGTTCAAAGTATTTTAAGTCATAAAATTTGATTTTGACACAGGGGCCCTCTACAAGACCAATGCCACACTGATGGACTTCAGCAATGCAAACTGTGTAGACAGACATGTTATAGAGACAACACAGAACACAGGGCTTTTGGCTTTATGTGGGCAGTTGTCTGCTTTGGCAAAATAATGGGAAACAGGGTGGAAATATAACATTTACAAAAGGTTACAGTCTGCTCACCGCCACATCAAAATGCTACAACTTTGCAGTTGTAAACAAGAAGCAGTGCCGGAGTAACAGAAGTTTCTCAGCAGCGAAATCGTTATCTGAAACCGGAAATTAAGCTCTAATAGTAGTTTTGAATGTAAGGTAAAAACACATAACTACTAATCCTCTGGTTGGTTTGTTTTGCTTTGACACCAGAGTCAGCTTGAAAACAGACCAAGACCATCTTGCATGCAGTCTCAGTGCAATGTCAGAGACTGATTAACAGAGAGTTCATTTGAACAGCACCAAGGGTTTAGGTCTGAAACTGCACTTCAGGACAGATCTGTTGTTCAGGTCTGTTAAAGTCTTTCCAGATCCATAAAAGATCAGAGTAATTATGAGTTGTGGTGGCTATTATCCTGGAGAAAGCACAGTGACTGTACTTCACGGGGAAGACATTAAAATAGCCCTTGTCTGGGGGGGTCAGTGGGAGAGATGCCCAAGTACTTCATACACAGCCCCAGATACACATCCTCTATGTAAACAGCTTTAATGTGTCTGGATGCCCCCACAAGCTTTTTAGGGAGGTCTAAAGATAAAACGTAGCCTAGACCCAATGCGTAACGTGGGTAGCGTGGGTGAGGGTAAAGCTCCACAGGTAGGCACCACTTAGATGTCTGATCTCTGAGAACTGCAGCTTGTCTCACTACAAGTCCGCTCATGTAGTTTTTCTTTGGAGCATTTGACAACATATTAATGAGATTGGGCACATTTAGAAACATGTCTGAATCAATCTTCATGGCATAAGAGGCACCAGAGCAGTAGGCGTCCAACCACTCCAGCATCATCATGGTCTTGATGGTCAGGTTCTTGTAGCAGTCCAGGAAATCGCTCTGGATCAGATCTCGATGTTCTGTGCTCTCCTGCAGCAGCTGCTCACGGAGCTGCTCCGTTCCCTCTCCAGTCTGAAGCCCCAGCAGAAAGAACAGCTTCACAACTTTGCCCAGGACCAGGCTTTCACCTCCCCAGGTGTTGCGAATGACGTCACGGTGAGCCCTGTTGGCAGGTGCCACAGGAACAATCAGCACCAGGTAAGGCTTCTCCTCCTCGCATTTCTGTGGCTCATTTATGATGAATTTGTACTCATAAGGGTATTCCACTAAGTATGGTCCAGGAGACACATAAGGAGCTGGTGGAAATGCAAAGCGCCACAAATCAAAATCAAGTAAGATCAGTGATATGAGGAGAACCGAGAACAATACCATGTATTTCTTTCTGAACTTTGCTTCCATCTGGGTGTCTTCACTCTGGCTGGGAAACAGAAAAAGAGGTCAGTTATCACAGTAACACTTGACATTATTAACAAGGGTAGTTTGACATCTTGGAAACTTTCTTGGCGAGAGTTAGAGGAGAAGATTGATATCACTCTTAAACCTGTTTGTTGCTGAAACTACAGTTTGACTAGCTTAGGTTCATATAAACACGGGAAGCAGGGTAATGAGCCCAGCATAGTGCCAGGAAGTTTGGGTTAGCACAGGCACATACAGGATGCCTGAATATTAAGCATTGACACTACTGTTCTCCAAGTCGTTATTATTATTATTCAATAAACGTATTATTCTTCCGTATGTTTTTTGGCATCTAACTACTCCCGCATACTTTGTGCTAGAAAAACCATTCATGCTTGTATTCAACTTTTTTCTACTATTTCTACTTAAAATATTCAGCTTTTTCTGCAATTTTTTTTCCATGAATGAATGATGTTCAAATCCTTGAAAACTTCAGCCTCTTTGAACTTTAACTACTTCAGCATACTTTGTGCTAGAAATTTCATTTAAACTTTAAACAGGTCCCAATAAGTTCAGCTATTCAACTTACATTCAACGTTTTGATATCTTTATATTTCATGCTCATTTCTGGAAGTTTCTGAGTTTATAATGGGTGTTTACTGCGCTGGCTAGAGTGGATGATGTCACGCAGCTTTTCCTCAGTTTTTTTGTGCTTCAACTCTTCTCCTGCCCACACTTTTCACTTCTCACACACAATTTATACCTCAAAATTGTAGATAATTTTGTGCTCTGTCACACAGTGTGACTCCCCAAGCCATAGGATTTACGGTTTTTGAGGTAGCAGCCTCTGCTCACCAAGAGGAGCCCTCAACTGCTCCATTCATCTCGATATTGGGTCTCCTCAGACATTATCCAAACCAGGCCAGTTGTTAAACTGCCATACTGTGGTCATTTTTCACTTTATCTATACAAATGACACATGTCTGTGTTCAGTAAAGTCTCCCAGCACTGGTAGTTATGAGATTTTATCGATAGGAGTTATGGTTTTTGAATTATTAGGAGGAGTTCAAGAGGTGCGCAGAGTAAAATCTGACACAGTAGAGGCTGAGACCTTGATATTGCTATGGCAACCTGTGAGCACACACTGTTAGCCCGGATTTTATTTCTAATTAAAGATTTAATTGCAATACACTTAAAAAATAAAGTTAGATGCCACTACTATACAGTCCTGAGTAAATTCTACTAATCAATAGTTACTGGTGAATGTATGAATAATTTTAAGTTAAATTACCTTAAATTTCAAAGTTTTTGTCATACACCCCTTTTTCAAATCCACTGAGTTATGAGAGGTCCTTGCAGTCGCAGAGTACTGGACCATCTGCTTTTAAAACTATAGGTAAGTTGTTGTTTTTTTCATTTTCTATATGCCTACACATACTCGTTCATACACATGTACAACCACATAGATAATAAAAACAGAAAGAAAGAAGACAACATCAAACAAAAAAACAAAAAAACATCAATTTTTACGTTTAACGACGCTAATCTGTAATCTGTAAAAAGTTTTTGATTTTGATTCGTGACGATTTGTTGTGGCGTGATGCTTTCTGGGAACGTAAACGGCCGTTACCGCGACCGCGTTCAACGCATAGTCCAAACCGGACCGCCGTGCTGAGTCCGACCGGGCTGCATCCGTTATTACTGTTGCGTGAATTGGAGGAACTACTGGTGAGGAACTGGACTTTTTGTTTTATCTTTGTGGGGCGAAGACGTTTAATGTGAACAGGCTCGACGGACATTTGAAGGCGCTAGCTGGCTGTCCTTTAGCCGACTTCTCCTCGGAGGGAAGTTGTTGTTTGGTCGCAGTGGAAACTGTTTTAATGTTCGATTTTCATCGCTCAGCTTAGCCTGCTTCTTATGATAGAGCTAGTTTTCTCACTCTAGCTGTATGTGAGCAATAAAACATCGCTGTAACGACTTTTACCGTCTAGACACCACACCGGGATCTGGACTGAGACAACGCGGTTCTGTGAGGCGGGCTGTCGTGCGTGCAGGGAGAGAGGAAACGCCGTCCAGCCGTTTTTCCTCGCTGTGCTACTGAAACTGGTAAGTTCATATATCTGACAAAAGAACATTTAGGTTAATGTTGGCTTATTAGGGAACATTAGAAATACACAGTTTCAAAGTTAAAACGTTACAGAAAAACTGTTCAAAACAGAATTCAAACACAATGATTTGGAAGTGTAAGTATTGTGCTTTTAGCTGTGAAAAGAGAGCACAGCTGTTTAAGCATTATAGGCTCAAACATGGAAGTTACGTGAGAACAGAGCCATTTCCTTGTTTACATCAGGAATGTCTGTGTACGTTTAAATCACTAAATGCACTTAAAGTGCATTTGTCCCGCATTCATACCAAAACTACAGATCAGCAACCAGCAGATGGGCCAGTTAAGTTTAGTTGTCAGTCATGTGAGTTTGCTGAGTCTTGTTCAGAGAGTGAGTTTTTCACTCACCTGCATTCTGTGCATCTAAAAGTAAACCATAAGATCAGATGTCCTTATAAAGACTGTAACTTTGAAAGCAGTATTTACTCCACGTTCAAAGCACACAAGAGCAAAGTACACAAAGAACAGAACTGGAAGATTGGAACATCAAAGTTGAAAACATAAGATGTGTGCAGTTTACTGGGTTATTGCGAACATACCAGCAAAATATAGATCCAACCTTAACTCTATCCAACTAGCTCTACTGTGCAACACCTCCACAGTCAAAGAGTGTGGTTATGCTAAAGTACTGTAACCTCTGATCTATGATCTTCAGTTTGTTGAGCAAAATGGCATTTTCCTGGAGCAGCTAGGTGCAAGTATCAAAGGTACCATTTTGTACGTTGCAGCTGACAATCTTGCTGACTGCAAGATTGCAGAGCACAGGCACTTGCTACAGCTAACCTTCCCAGATTTTCGTTTGAGGCCAAAACACCACTTTGTGGAACATTACCCTCAGCTTATCAGGAAGTTTGGTCCCCTGTGTGAGGTTTGGACAATGCGCTTCGAGGGGAAGCACAAGTTCTTTAAAAGGGCAATTGGCACTGCACAAAATTTCAAAAATGTCGCCATGACACTTGCGACAAAGCACCAGCGGGCAAACAGTTACCACCTTGATTGTATCTCTTTTTTCAGACCGTCAGTTGAGATGTCACAGGTTACACCAGTTTTGCTTTGCACTTGCCCTCCAAGTGTACAAACAGCAATTGCTCATAACATTAGAACACCAGGATCAGTGCTTAATGCGTCATCTGTGTGTGTAGATGGAATAAAGTATCATCCATGATACTTTCTGCTGGGTCATGCTCAGGTCTACCTGAATTTGCCCAGATTGACAAGATTATTGCAGCTGATGCAGAGATTCTGTTTGTATGCCACAAAATGACAGCATGGTACTGTGAGCATTTGAGATCTCACCAACTTCATTGTGATGATGTCACCTCTATGTATGTGGTTAAGATGTCAGAGTTAAACGATGTCCTCCCATTATCAGCGTACAGGGTACAAGGAGAGCTTATGGTAACACTGAGACGATTTGTGATTTGCTAAATAACTGTCCATAATTTCTCCCCAGATGGCTGTGCAACAGAAATTTACCATGAGGGTTATTGTCAACGAGGGAGATATAAGAAAGTTGACAAGGACAACACGACCAGACACACTTGAAGATTTGATTGACTGGCTCAAAGGCACTCTCCAAGCAAGCTACAGCTTTGACTTGCAATACCAAGATCCTGAATTTAACAATGAACTGTGTAACCTCACAGATGTGTCTGAGCTCCCTGAGAAACCAACTATCAAAATCATTCCAGTGACTGAACTTACACCAGTCTATGAAACATGTAGTGACACAAGCAGAACCAAAATGCGTCAGTGCGGTCGACTTGATGTCACTGTCAATGGTGGTAAACGCGGAAGGCACTCTACAAGTAGCGACCCTCCCAACAAAGACATCAAGAAGCCCAGGAAAGGGGAAATAAATTTCCTGCCTGATTATCCTGAGGGGATGGAGGAACACAACCTGGAGGGATCTCGTCAGGTTCTGGTCAATGAAATGATGAAGAAAAAGCCAAATGGATCCCTGGTTAATAAAGAGATGGATATGACATTTGCTCTTCGCAGAAAGGAAGTTGTCCAAGACAAGCCTGCCATCAGCCAGATGGTACATAGATGGCCTGCTCTTTTCACAGAAAGTCAGGTTTGTATGCATGGTTTTGATATTCTCTCTCCAAGTCTGATGAACCTCTTCAGGAACAAGAGAGGCCTTACCGGTCAAGTTTTGGCTGAGCTTTTACGTCACACAAAGGTGAGTTGTCAACATTATCCCTGTCTTGTGAAGTTTCTATTTGACTTCTGTTCCTTTCTTATTTTTTCTATTCTTTTCCCCCTTTGCTCTGCTCTATTCTTTCCTCTTTTCTATTCATTCACAACTCATCCCTTACCGCTGCATCTTTACCGCTGCATCTCATTCCTTAACGCTGCACCCACCCCCACCCCCACCCACCCATCATTCTCTTATTCTCTGTTCTTTCCTTACATGTCTTGCTTGTCAAATTGTGTTTTAAATACATGTGAGTATCCTTAATAACTGTTCATTCTACTGTGTGCTGTATTCAATATCCATTATCTCCCAGACAACTGAGCCAACAGACATTCGGTGTCTTTGCCTTCGAGGGCTGCCAGTCATCTTGGGAGATGATCCTTCTGCCTTCTTCAAAACATGCTCTGTAAGTAAATCAATTTGTTGAACATGTTGCAGATGCATGTTGTTTCTGCCCATTTTCATTTTGAACCATTAATGAATACCATATGTTATAGGATTAATTTAATGTTTCAGACTTTTTTTTTCTTCCGCCAAATACAGTTTTACTTCAAACAGTTTGAATGAACAATTTAAATGTACACCTGAAGGCAGTTTTTGTGTACAACACGGTACTATTTAACTGTCTTGATTGTCTCCTCTTTGTTGATCTGTTTCTTTCCTCCTTTAGGATGCAACTGACCAGGACTCATACATTCAACTCCAGTGGGACTCCTTTGTATTGATGAAGAAAGCCCACAGCTGAACCCATCCAAAGTGGGAATCATCTTGGAAGGAAGTCTTGTGATGGATGACCTGGCCAGCCTTCCTCAGGCCTTCTGCGTCATTTTTGGGCTGATTTACGCCCTGCACCTGGACTATCCCAAGTACATGAAAAATACTTTCTCCTTTGTCCAGCAGGTGATGTTCAGCCTGGGTAAAACTCAGTTGGCACCCAAAATTCAGTCTTTGAAAAACCAGCTCTCAGTGTAAAGTTGGTTCCTGACTGGTGCAGATATCAGGTGCTTGGTTGAAATGTTGCACTTTTGACATGTTGCTGCTTATGTTTATGTTTGTATGTTATAGAGGGGCACTGATACTGTGGTTCGATTACATTCAAAAAGATGTTAGTTGTTGTTTTCGGACTTGTAAGAAAATACTTGTGATGTCTCAGAAGAAGATTGAATATTCACCCACTTCTAGCATTAAGAAGTGAGCAGTGGCAGTATTGTGAACTTGAATATGGTTAAGAATTTTTCTGCTACAGTTTGAAGCTTATTGTTCAGACTTTTTTGCAGACTTTTTTGACAAAGAATTTTGATGTCATTTGTTGTCATGTTAGTATGAACATATTCAAGCATCCAAAGCTAAAACAGCTGACAAAGATAGTTTCTAGGCCTTTAAATGTGTTTTAATGCTTTATGCAGAATATCTCCTCAGGAGCTAAGGATTCAAGGCTCATCTGTTAAAAACATGGGGCTCCATCCTGTAGCACAGTGCAATGCTCAGAGTTTTAAGTTAAGTTTTAAAACAATGCAAACATTTTACTGTAATTTGAATAGCTTGACACTGAAGCTAAAAGTTCTTAAGTAAAATAAAACACAAAAGCGATGCCACTTTGTTGTTTTCTTTTTCTCAATATTTAAAGCCTTGAAGATATTAACTGGACTAACTGGGGAAATAAATGAACATTACACGTGAGTTTGAGTTAAGTCAACTTGGACTTAATTGCATTGAACTTAAAGATATTAAGTGTAACAATTGTGCAAAACAATTTACCTTGTAAACTATTTAAAGTTAAATCAACTTGGAATTTAGTGTGTTTAACTTACAGATGTTAAGTGCAATAGTTGAGCAAAGCAGTTGACCTTGCAAAAAAAATTAAGTTGAATCAACTTGGCATTTAGTGTACTGAACTAAAAACAGAAATTCCAATACCTTTAAGCTTTTAAGTTAGATGTACTTAAGTTTTCATTTTCCATTACTTAAATTTTTTAAGGCAACCGGTTTCCTCAAATTTTTCAAGTAAACTCAACTTATCCGGGCTTAGAGTGCAGTTGGACACAAACAGGTGATTGTGATCAGCTGATCTCTGATGTCTGTGCTGTTTATCAAACTCTTGACTTACTTTTCTGTCAAAATCCTGCTACAAACTGTCTCCACACCACATAGAAGACGTGGATTCACACACAGTTCAGCAGTTACTTTTGCCTTTCAAATTTTAAGTTTTTCTTCTGCATTTCAACAATAATTTCAGACATTTTAAAAATTTCTTTAGCGATCCATTCAGCTCTCAGCATTGACACACATTTTCCACAGGAAATGCATTTTCTAGTTTCTTCTGGTATTTTCTTAAGTTTGATACAAATCAAGTTTATACCTGAATAACACAGTCTCACTGCAGTTTGTGAAATAGTCACAAAATGTAATCTATTGATTTTGTCTACATGGATATGAATTTACCATTTGTTTTGTGAGCCAGCACAACTTCCAATTCATCAAATACTGTTTGCTTGCTGGTGCTCACATCAGCAAACAGCAGCAATATCAGAGTTTTTTAGACCTTGAACGCGCCTCTCAGACATCATACTACCTCACCTGCTTGGTGAGCTAATCTGTGAGCAGGTTGTTGGACTTGTTCCTGTGTCTGCTTTTGTATAGATTCTTTAAGGTTGAATAGGTAACACCTGACACCTGCAAACACGCCACAGCCACACAACCTATGACACACTGTCACTATAATTACATTGTAAACACATTTGACTTCTTAACTATTTATAGAACATACATGATACAGTGGGGGAATCAGCCCCAGTTGTAATTTATGATTAGCTCTAATTGGCAGATATGAGCATGCAAACATGCTAAACTAAGGTGGTGAGCATGGTAAATATATCTACCCAACATCAGCCTGTTAGCATTTAAGCTGTGCCTAAGTACAGTCTCATAGAGCTGTTAGCATGGCTGCAGACAGTTTTGACCAGTTTCTTGTTGTCACCTACTCAAAGATTAAAAACAGGTATGCTCAGGACTTAATAATAATAACAATCTGAACCTGTCAGTGACCATAACAAGCTCCTGGAGTACATTGCAGCAACATTCTTGCTCAATACTGCACTGATTCCACAGAAACATGGGAAAATAAGGCCCAGGTTAGAAAATACTAGAGTTGCCCTTCAAGCACAAGTACCTTAAACCTATGCTTAAATGCAGCACTTGAGTAACCATACTCAGTTATTTTCCACCACTGGTCATGAGTTCACACCACTGTTTCTACTTTGGTGGTATGTAATTTAAAAGGAGACAGTCTATACACAGAAAAATGTGGATTGACTGACTCCAGCAGAACTTCTTGAAAAACAGGTTTCTTCACAGTCAAACATTTTCATTCAGACGTTTTAGTGCTTTTAGCGACACAAGCTCAAGTCCTTTCTCTTCAGTTGTTATGGAGTGACAGAGGGACGTCTTCAAGCCATCGCATCTCAAAACTTCTGCAGATTAAACCCAAACTATCTGCTAGACACCGGGGGTAAGAGACAAAATTTGCTGTTTTGGAACTCACCATAGTTTCACACGAATAGTTGCATTGGAAATGTGTTTAATTAAAATAAATGCTGGTGTGTTGAATACTTATTTCCCCCACTGTATCATGTATGTTCTGTAAATAGTTAAGAAGTCAAATGTGTTTACAATGTAATTCTAGTGACAGTGTGTCATAGGTTGTGTGGCTGTGGTGTGTCTCCAGGTGTCAGGTGTTACCTATTTAACCTTAAAGCAGACACAGGAACAAGTCCAACAACCTGCTCACAGATTAGCTCTCCAAGCAGGTGAGGCAGTATGATGCCTGAGAGGCACGTTCCTCAGCTAAAAAGCTCTGTAGAGTCTTGCTACTGTTTGCTAATGCCAGCATCACATCAGCTGGAATCTCAGAGAAACATAAGGCTGTTTTTACATTTCTTTTGCCTCGTCTTTGTAGATAACTTTAAATGTAAAAATCAATGATCATGACAGAAACAAACTAAAAACTTGTTAGAAACTAACACTCCCCCAAAAGACGACATTTACTGTGAATAATAATGATAGTAAGGAGCATTCTGTGTCGTATCAGACATTTTCACAGGACCAAAGTGGTATGTGGGTAGCATGGATAAATACACGTAATTAAAAGCATTGTTTAAAAATAAAAGATCTGGTCACTTATTATAAAGAGAAACTTTCTTAGCCAAATTTTCATAGCCAATATCACCAAATGCAAAGATGAGTTAATAGTTTTCTTACCCAATAATGTCTGAATCCACAGCAGGAGTTAAGACTGCACTGACAAACTGAAGAAGGAGAATGAAGACTGTAGAAGTTCTCATAAAGGACAGGAGACAACCACAGGTATGTTTCAGTGAACCCTGAGGGGTGACACCTGAGTGGGTAGGGAGTGTCTACAAAATAGGGCTGGGACAAATATTTCTTCCCACTGCTCCACAATACTTCATTTCTTTTTATTTGCAAATGGCAGGTTTGAGGATGAGCTGAAGTGTCAGAGGCTTGCTGGAGAATTTCACGTTCCAACATTTACCAGCAGTATACTGTGTAAATAACCCATAAATGGTTTATAACACACTTTTAAAGGGATGTATAAATTTGTTAATGTATTTGTTATTAGGGTCCCACTGATGCTCAGCTGTTGAAGCCTAAGCTGAACAAATTCTGGCACAAATACTAAAAATAATAAGTAATAAATGTATCCTTTGAAGGAGGGGTACCCAGTGTGACGACCCTGTTTGGTCGTCAGGTATATTCAGCTCAACTGGTCTGGCTGCACTATATAAACTGGTAGCAGCCAGTCTGTCTCTCTCTCCCCTCTGGCTTCCACCCTGATTGGTTTTGGTTGTATTTTGTTAGTCCTAAAGTTAGTTTCCTTTTCAATTATGTTAAATAAGCTTGTGTTTTATTTATAAGTTATGTGTGGTCTTCCCTCCTTTGTCCAGCCTTGAGCCAGGTTGTGACACCAGTGACTACAAAATGCATCTGTGCAGTCCTACAACTTTAGTTTTATTGAGTCCCTCATTTTACTTTCTTGCCAGCAGGTGGTGCTGTGTGCTAAGTTTAGACCTCATTTGTTTGTGTCTGAAAAATGCAAAGTCTGCATGTCAGGGTTGTTGATGGGTCTGGGTAAATATACAGTGACATGAAAGAAGTCACTGTTTCAGCTGCAGATGTCAAAGTGCTAAAATTAACAGAAACACCAGGAACGGACCTGGTATGTGCAATATGTCAAATCTATTCCCAGCTGTCAACTGTTTTCATCAGGTTTCTGATTTCATTTATAAGGATTTTCATTTTTAAAAGCAGTAATTGGAAAGCTGCACAGCTCTGACTTGAATTCAGTCATGCAATGATAGTTTGATACACGTAACAGAGTTCTTTTTAATTGGTAGTTGACCAGAAAATAGTAAAAATGAGTTACGTTAGATGGTCTTTGCTGCAGTTTTGTGAGAGTTCAAACATTATGAGTCTGTCTTTTGACTCTTTTTGATGAAAGATTCTTTTCATGATTTCACACAGGTGTAGGAGATTCTGAGAAACACACTGACTGTGACGCCAGCACAGTTTTCACTTTGAATGAAAGCTAATGATGTCAGAGGGAAATAATGAGATCCAGTAAAACAACAGGATCAGACTTTCTACTGTGTACTTGGGGATAAATTTGGTTTAATCCATTCAGCATGTCTCTCAGGCCGCTGCCTGTCTGGATTACCAGCTGGGCCTCCAGGGCAAAGTGAAAAACAAAACTGTCACAACCAAGGTGCATGAACTAGAAACTGGCAGGAGGGACCCACATACTCAGCCTGTGACACCCTGGAAAACAGCTTTTTTTTCTGCACATAATTAGTCAAAATCCTGAGTATACCTGTTTTTAATCTTTGTGCAAGTGACAACAAGAAACAGGTCAAAGCTCCATGACAAATTAACAACACTGATGCTAACAGGCTGATGTTGAGCAGACATTTTTACCATGCTCACCATCTTAGTTTAGCATGTTAGCATACTAATATTTGCTAATTAGCCCTAATTACAAATCACAACTGAGGCTGATGCACTGTAAAGTCTAATAGCTGTCCTGAGTTATATGAATTAGTTAACTTTAAATTTACTGTTTTTGTCGGTGGGACAGAGGCCTTTGCTGCATGTCATCGCCTCTCTCTCTCTGTACAAAAAAACTGTAAATTT
>BRZM01000593.1:0-29195 GCA_033238685.1 Lates japonicus
TGTTTGTAAACAGTCACCATGGATCCAGTGGAGAAAAAAAAAAAAAACGCACACACACACACACAGACACACACAGATCACGTGGACTTTGTCCAACAGCCAGAGTATCTAACATAACAATGTTAAACAGCCAGCATGATGCAATGTCACAGCTATGCCCTCCCTCTTTTGAACCTGGCAGATATAAAGGTCTCCTGGTCTGTATTTAGAAACACAGAAACCTTTGCCTCTAACAGATGTCACTTCACTTCTGAGTGCTGAGTTGTTCTCCTGACTATCAACACTGGCAAATGGGTCAAATAGATTCAATGTCTGAAATAGAAACAATGTCTGGAATACAGTTTCATTAACAAGCATTTAATAAATAGATTGTGATGTAGTTGTAAAGCAGTGTTGTTTATGTTTATTAATATATTTGTGAACAGCTATAAATCCTCAACAGATAAACAGATAATGAGGGACAATACAGTATTATTACGTAACAGTGTTGTGTTTATATTATATACATATACTGACAAATACTGTACATTAATAAACACTTAAAATGCCCCCAGCTACCCATCTGATATTTTAATGACCACCACTGGATATGTGTTTGTGTACCGTGTAGTCTAATGTTGACTGGATGTAACTGATGAATGTGGACTGAGACAATACATAAATCAATCCCAACCCAAACTATTGAGCAAACAAGGGTCAGGAGCTGTGCTATCTTTCTGCCTGCACTCCCTCAGCCAATTAATCATTGGATAGCATTCTTTAAGCACCATTGCATTTCTGTCCATCTGTCTCGCAGACCTACTGTTGCACAACCCACTTCATGAATGTGAACCTCATGATGACTCTATAGGAGAAGTTGGGGGATCACTAGGGCCAGTAGCATTCCTCCTCTGGGGACCATGAATGTTGGAAATTTCACATAAATCCATCCTGTAGATGTTAGGAGACTTCACAGGATGTGTGCAAGCACTGACCATGGTTAGTCACAGTAGAGGAAATGTCATTGTATCACTGGTGTCTTTCTTTGGGGCACCATGTACCGTAAATTCATTGTTATCAGAATTCATCTCATTTTGTGGCAGTTCATCCAGTATTTGTAGAGCTATTTTTGTCTAGACTGAAATAAGAGATCACCAATGCTGTACTGTCCACAGATACTAATAAATTAGCTATAAAAAGAGAAGATATGTATTTACAGCCTTCCTGCTGTTTTAGAGGAGCTGGCTTCCTGCCTATACCTCAGGTCATGTTATCAGGAAGTCAGGTAGGGAAATGCTAGGCACTGGATGGGGATTTTCCAGTTAGCTTGTAATGCAGTTGTGAGCATGTGTAGTTGTATAAACTCTCTCTGTTGGAATGATTCAACATCTGAGATCTTCTTTTTAGAAAGCAACCGCTGATTGTGTGTCACATATTCATGTTTTTTTCAATTTCCCATCAGTCTCCACTGCACTTTGTCCTCAGCATGCTAAACTAGGATGGTGAACGCAGTAAACATTATATCTGCTAGATATCAACATGCTAGCTTTAACATTGTGAGTTGACCACGTTTGAAGTTTTTTATGAGAGTTTTTTTCTGTGCTCACAAAGCAAATGTCACAAAGGTTTACATCTCTTAGGTTATGGAAAGTAAACCCCAGGAACATCTACTGTATGAATAAAAACAAACTAAACAGAACTGCAGCAGTTGCATTTGTGAGAAAGAGGTCAACTGTACAGAACAGCCAATAGCAACAACAAAGCAAATATAATAATTCATTAAAGTCACAGTGAGGAGCGACAACTGAAATCACTTCCTGCTTACTTTCAAGTGCACTGTATTTACCTCCGTCATTTTATTTGAATGTCCGAGTATGTAAATGTATCCATAGATATGAATTACACTGATGAACCACAACATTAAATCAACATTAAAACCAATTACCGGTTTTAATGTTACCGCTTATAATGTTGTGAGGGAGAGAGTGCGAGCCAGCTCCATGACAGAGCTCATTTATGTGTGTCTAAATATAGGTGACAGCATTTATACTGAGGGGAAGACGACTGCTGTGAAATTGCATCACCGCTCTGGCATAACTAACATTCGTGCCAAGAGGCAGCTTGAGGAAAGGTGTGTGAGCTACAGTTAGAGCTCAAGGTTTATGTAACTGTAATGTTGTGTTAAAGATTTGTTTTCGGGTGTGGATTCCCAGATAGACACCAGGGTTTACATATGTACATATACATACATTATGCTGTACACAAAGGTGTCATTTCTACTGACTTGTCCCTCTTACTTTTACGGTTTCCGTTTATTCACTGACAGTCCTCTGACCTGAGAGGATCAGAGCTGATCAACACATACATACATACAACAGTCACCTTCAGCTTAACAAGCAGTAGTGAGTGATTTGTGAAGCATTTTTTTAATGTCTACGCCAGCCACTGCAGTCGTAGTTAATTAGTGTATGAATTCTTGAACTGCAGCCAAAAATGTGTTTTGTGTGGGCACAGTGAGCTTTGATAAAAAAATCTAATCAATTAATCTGAGTCCAGATGTTTGTGTAAAGTTGAAGAAATTCCCTCAAGGCATTATTATACTCAGAAATGTAATTGGAAACATTTTTATAAAACATAATAACTAAATTTGATCAAAGGTATCAGGTCTCTATCCAGGAAATGTATTGAGTTAATTCAGTGTGTGCAGAAATTTGCTTTATTTTTGTTTGTTTGAGTTTTCATGTGTGTTTTCTCATTGAGTGGCAGGTGGCATTCAGTCCTGGTGGTAGGGTCAGATTAAATAAAACATATCCACTGCTGCTGCTGAAGATGATGAAGATGTTGGTAAAAAGGTGCCACCTCAACAGATGTCACTGGGAATGTCCCCAACACTCCACTTGTCTGCACCACGTCACACAGAAAGCATCCAGACATTGACACAGCCAGTTTGACTTGTCCTTGACATATGTGTTCTGAAAATGAATCACAGTAAAGGAGTGTGTGTACAGTATGTGTTCATGAAGCACACACATTAACCCAGGATCAGTTATGCTGCTTTTCTTCTCCTCACTATAACTCCACCTACTCTTTTCTTTTTTTTTTTTTTTTGTGAACAGGTGAGACGGAAATAGTTGATCTTTGTCCTGGAAATAAAATGAGACGAGGGGAATTCCTGCTACCGACGTGCTCAGGTTTAGTCCCTAGTTGTTAGTTAGTTGTTACAGTTTTCAGTGCAGAAATTGCTTCCATCTCATGTTTTGTGTTTAGTGTCTCCTATTTTTTCCTTTCCTTCTAACTTCTGTTAATTCTGATTTTTATCTGAATTTAATGGTTAAATATAAGTTGGTTTTGATAATCTTTTGTTTCTTTTTAACAGGTCATCAGTTTTTGGGAAGAAACCTTGTAATCTTGTTTACACAAAGCAAAAAGGGGAAGTTTAACAATGGTGTTTATGGAGAACTTCTGTTAATGCTTTTCCCTCATTCCTATTTCCTTGTTTCCATCTGCTCTACACTTTCCAACAAAATATTTTATGCTTATCTGGTATAATTGCTAAGATTAATTATCTATCCTCTGTGTTGCCCATCAAACATGTGTTCCATGAGGAAGGTAATACCTGATTTATTCAGTGTACTCTCGCACAAATATCTACTTGAACTCAAGGATAAACTGATTACATTTTGCGGGTCAAAGGGCCAAAGGTCAAGGTCACTGTGACCTTATAAAATACATTTTTGGCCATAACTCAAGAATTCACTTGCAAACTTTGGCAAAACTTCACACAAATGCCTCTTAGGATAAAATGATGAGGTGATGACATTTTATATGCAAACAGTAAAAAAGTCAACCTCACTGTGGCATCATAATGTTCTGCAAAAACACCAGATATTGAGTTGGTGACGCTAATCTTTGACACCTGTTAGGAGTCCATCCTCTTTACCTCCTCTCCCTGGTTCACAACCAGGACAGGAGGGCCTCCTGAAATGGAGTGTAAGGGGACTGTCGTTTTTACTATGTGATGAAGCTGTCTTGTCTGTCCTTTGTACACTTCTGTAAAAAAAATCATCTCTAACTGGAACTTATTCACTGAAATCGTACAATCGTCAATGTTGCTCTCCTTTTTCATTCTTCACACAACTATTTGTGGCACTTTTCTTGTGAAAGACTGAGTGCAACGCTATGAATGTCTTCCTGGGGAGACTACCTGAAAATGTCTCCATGTATGAACAATATCACTCCCTTCTCTCTCCCCCCTCTCTGTGAAAACCAGTTTTTCTCTCTGCCTTTGTATGTCCCAAATTTCCCTGCAAGGGTATCAGTAAAGTGCTTTCTTATCTTAGGTCTTGGACTTACACCCAGTGTTTGGTTCATACAGCCTCAGTGTAGCAGCGCAAAATGCAAAAATCGACTTCTCTAGAAAATAACATTGTTATTTGAGCTGCATGTTGTGAGCGCCATCAACAGAGGAAAATATTTTAAACTGCTGGACCTTGAATACCTCTAAGACCTCTAATCTTGTCTCTGGGACATTCCTTGGCTCTTATTCACAGCCCCACTATGACTTTCTTCCTGCTTTGTAAAAGGTCAGTTTAACTAAATAATGAAAAAAAAAAAAAAAAAAAAAATACAGATCTTACACGTATTCCTGGAGTCAAAACACCTCAGTAGAAAGATGAATGGAATTTCAGTTTTGGTTAAAGGCAGTAAAAAATGTAACTATAAAGTCAAACTTAAATGACAAAAAATCAGAGTGGTGTGTCACTTTATATATAGTTTGTTATGATTGAAAGAAATTAAATTTGTCTTTACAAATACATCAGACAGTCAATTTTCAGCCTACAAGCCTTGTTGCATTATATTCTGAGGTGTTTCTTATATACTGCCCCCTCATATATGTACACAAGACAGACAAAACATACAACAGCATACAGTTCAACACTTTTATCTATGATCTCTGTAATACACCTAAACTTAGTAAAGATAAATGTTATTGCAGGGCTGTTGAATTGGATTGCATTAGATTGTAAAGGTGTACCCAATAAAGTATCCACTGAAATTAGCCCCACCTTTTTAAACTACAATACGACATTAAAGTCAGTTTAGCCATAATATCATGGAGCCATTCTGCCTAATGAGTACTTTTACTTCTGATACTTTCTGGCAGTCATAACCCTACAGTATCATTATCTTTATCCTGGAGACTTCCATGTTTCAATATCAAAACATGGAAGGATGTGATTAAAGGGTAACAGACAACAATGGTATATGTGTGGTTCCTTTACTTATGTGAAGGATCTGAATATTTATTTCACCACTGAAAGTCACACAGTTACACAAACAAACAGATCGAGGCAGCAATATTCCAGCAACTCCTGTGAGGTAAAATTGCTGTTATTGTCAATGGAGTCTGGTAGTGATATATAGCAATGTTTCATGGTTAAAAAAGGGGGCCATACTCTTATCTTTGTAGGTGTCCCATCCATAATGTTTTCAGACACTTATAATAACAATTGCCCACTGGATTACACTGCAACCACTGTTCGTGGTGGCCAGGTACACCACCAATCTTGCTCAATACAAAATTTTTGACTCCATCAATCATTTATACCCAAGAGCATGAGAAGAGCCAGGTTCAAAAATTCAAAAATTATCCATTTAGTTTTGCTTTTACAGTCAGCTCAGGGTGGAGGGAGCTGAAAAATGAATGACACTTCACTTTGACTGGTCTCTTCATTGAGCCCTCACATGGTGTATGCCATATGCACACAAAATACAATCAACAATCATTATGGAATCTTTTATTGTTAGTAAACATTATAACATTTTTTTTTTGTGGGTGGAGCTTAGCTGGAGGCAAAAAGTCTCCCTACACACGTTAGCAAACACTAGGGAATGAGTTTTGAAGAAAATGTGAGTTTATCCGAAAATGTACATTCACTCACTCTCCTCGACCGCAAGTGTTACTTGAAAAAGTTAACATTAACCAGTGGGACCAGACTAGAACGACTGACCCTTTCATGCTACCTCAGTGGATCAACGATCTGACAGAATTACAGGCCAGATATTTACATCTACCTGAATGAGAAACCAAGCATGTATACTTAAGAGTACAAGAAGAAACATGAAAAAAATGCTCCGACTGAATGTCTTATTTTAGGATGAATACAGTGTTTTCCCTATCACTATCTTGCAAGGGCAGCACACACATTAAGGTGACCCCCTTCCTCTCAAGATATTTTTTTATTATTAAAAACAAAAAATATTCTATTTATGTTATTTATCTAATTTATGTGCACTCCTTTAATTTAACCCCAGCTAACATGTGTGTTTCTTAGCCCCTCCCCACACACAAACACAGAGCAGAGAAGCGGAGGACACGTTGACAACTCGTCGTGTTAAAGCAGCAGTGTGTAAGATTTAGTGACATCTAGTGGTGACAATGCAAATTGCAGCCAACTGAATAACTGCCCCCTGAACTCTCTCTCTCCAAACATATCTGCGAGTCCACGGCAACAACCGCATGACTAGGCTACTCTGTCAAGAAAACAAAATGTTTTATTTATGTTATTTACCTGATTTATGTGCACTTGTTTTATTTCAGCTTGGTGTGAGAATCTATCACCTTTTCTTGTTACTTACAGCTCTGTTATTAAGTTTCTTTAAAATCATAGGTTGACAGACGTTGACCCCACATCTGAAAGTCAGGCCAAAATATCAGCATTTTTTTAAACACACGCAGGGGCAAAGGCACTGGCTCTGCTGTTGATAGCAGGGAAGCTAACCCTAGTCCCGCAGGACAACCCACCACCCCATAACAATTGTATCTTTAGATAATGTATTTAGTTGTTCATCTGTAAAACTATAGGTAATAGCTCATATGTAACAAGCTGTGACAGGCTGTGGCTTCAACATAAAAGCACAAAAGGCCCTATATAGAGCCACTCAGTGAAAGAGGTAAATTAAAACACATGGATATTTTTGCAATTCACACTATTTGAAAACAGATGTCCTGGTTACCAAGACCCCAGGTGCTGGGCTTCAGTGGTCCATGTTTATATGTACAGTGGTGGAAAAATGTTTTTGGACACCCCACGCATTTGTGAAATATTGCATTAAGAATCACTCTTAGGTCTTCAAGTGCAATTTCTTTTAGTACAGTCACAGCCAAAATACTAAACAAATCCTAAAAAAGCCATTAAAAAGTAAAATTGATTGGTTCCATAAAAATACATAGAAAATTTTGAGTATTGGGTCATTTTGGTACCAGTGATCCAGTAATGAAGGTCGTGCTTTTTATTAAAAGACACAATTTCTGTTGCAGTGCTTCGTGTCTATATAAAGCCAGCACATTTGAAAGTTCTTCAGAGACAAAAATGGCTAAAACAGGAACCTAAC
Organism: Lates japonicus; assembly: GCA_033238685.1. Classification (NCBI taxonomy): domain Eukaryota; kingdom Metazoa; phylum Chordata; class Actinopteri; family Centropomidae; genus Lates; species Lates japonicus. The sequence continues at coordinate 7,375 of BRZM01000593.1, forward strand.
ACAGGAAACACGCTGGAAGATACAGATTCTCAGCCAGGAAGGGTACAGCTGCCACCAGATAGCCAGGAAGTGCAGATGCAGTCCTTCAGCAGTTGGATACACTCAAGATCTGGGCGTCCAAGCAGGAAATGACTGCATCCTGATCCGCATGTGCAGGGAAAACCACCAAATGGCATCACAGGAGCTTCAGCAGCAGTGGTCAAACCAAACTGGTGTCCAGTGTTCCACCTGCACTGTATGTGGCCGACTTTTAGATCATCATCTTAAGGTCCTACAAGTCTGGGCCCAAGCACACAAGAACTGGACAGCCAGGAATTTGAAGAAGATTCAGTGGTCAGATGAGTCCAGTTTCCAGCTTTATCCTCCTCCTGATAATGTGAGGGTACACAGAAGGCCAGGCGAAGCATTATCTCCAGCATGTACAGTACCTACTGTCAAGCATGGTGGAGGCAGTATCATGGTTTGGGGATGCATGAGTGCTGCTGGTGTTGGTCATCTCATTGTCTGTGAGTCTGTGAGACACAATACTTGGCAGAGCCAATGGCACAATACTCTGCCAAGCATTGTGCCATTCTCGAAACCCACATGCTCCCTTCTGCATGTGCACTGTTTCGTCAAGGTCAAAACTGGATGTTTCAACAAGATAATGCCCCTTGCCACACATCCAGGGCCAGTAGAACTTGGCTGCAGCCACAGCTTTTGAAACACAAAATATTTCATGATAATATTTGTTATCTCAAAAGGAGAACCCATATGACTCACGCTGGGAGTTACTGAATAGTTGCAGCAGGAACTGGAAGTAAAGCCAGAGTTCCATTTTTTTCCCATTGTTATCATGTGTGAGTTTATAGGTGAAAAAACTCAGTGGGAAAACTGACAGCTGCAGTGCCTCAGCACAGAAAGCTCCTACAAATAAGGCTTTTATCTCATTGTTTATCATCTGGACCACAACTTTACTGCTCTGGTTCACTCTCACTCACAAGTTCCAACCTCCAATGTAAATGGCACGCACCAATGAATGCTGCCTTCCATTTATTGAAGGTCGGACCTCCGAACTGGGAGTGACATCACCCTTGAGTTAATGGCGTTTCAGTTGAGAAATTGGGAAAAACATGGATGCTCACAGAGCCTTTATAATTGCTCTTTCGGAGTATAGACAACTTCAGAACAAATCTGCACTCCTCCTGACAACTGAAGAACTCCTCAGTTGTTAATTTTTATGTAAATACTTCCGAGCTTTCTTAAAATGTAAAAAAAATTAAAATAAAAATGTAACTGTTTGAGAAAAAAAAAAACGTTAAGCCATGAATGTGAACCATTTCAAACGTATCCCAGATATTTCCTCAGCAGGTGGACGAGACCAAAAACAGAGCTATAAGAGAGGGAATATATTATTGTTTCCATTGCCCTCAAGTGGCCAAAATTATTGGTTATCAGTAATTTCAGGTTTAAGTAACAGTACTGATACCACAGTTTGAAAATACTCCATTACAAGTTAAAGTACTGCATCCCTACATAAATGAGTGTACAGAAGTATATATATATGTATATATAAACTACATGTACTTTAGTCCAGTGGTTCCTAACCTGCGGGCTGGGTTCCTCCAAAGAGTCACCAGATAAATCTGAGGGGTCATGAGATGTTGAGATGTTACAATGTGTGAATGTTAAAATCTTATTATACATTACAAGTAGTTCCGACCAAGCAATCTGATTGGTCAACAAGACATTTAGAATGTGCTCAAATCAGCATGACAGCACACCTTACTCATCACTAAAAATATTACTCTGCCATATACATATTACTTTGTTGGTAATAGTTGTATAATCGCAAGATTACACTCCAGGGTGTGCTTTAACGTCATTTGAGCAAAGCACCTCAGCTTTCTCCATCAGCTGTGCCGGTGACACGGCGCTATAACTTAAAATTCATGTAAAAGTTTGCGGTTGCAGAAGCTACATCTGTGTGAGTAAATAAATGCAGCGTCTGTGTTATAATGTGGTTGATAAAAATAAGCACTGATTTCGAGCAGTAGGCTGTTGATTTAGTTTGGTAAATTCCAAGACCTCGATAAAGCATTAACATCAGCTCAGAGTTCACTCATCTGGGACTAGAAAAATCATTTCTGTTTTAAGGGTTCTAAGGGTCTGATTATTTGCCATAGTGGTAAACTTGGTTCCATTACACATAGGAGTCTACTGACGTGACTGATTGTGTTCCAGTTATTAGTCAGACCCAGTGATACTTGCTGACCACATGCGCAAGCACCTCGGTCCTGACTAAAATTATTTTTGTTTTACTTGGGACAGCTGCAGCAAAGAGCCCCACAGTCTCCACAGTTTAGGTTTGATGGTTAATTAGTGTTGTTTCCTATCAGTGTCTGGTTCATGTTTGCCTGGTGATTTGTCCGTAAATCGCAAATAAGTTACCAACTACATTATTGTGGTATATTAGATTGTGATGATGTGAAGATGATGAAGACACTGTCTTGCTTGTATATAGAAGTTTATTACAAAGAAGTCCAGCCAATATGGATCTCTCTCCCTAACAGCTCTAAACATCAGTATATATATGTTAGTTGTCTTCATGATCTATAGCGAGACATCGGGATCTCACTCAATGACTTCACTTTTCCAAGAAACAGAGAGGAGGGAGGGAAGGCCCTCTCCCTGTCACTTAAATGTTTATGTTCACGGCTATTAACCTAAACATGAACCCAAAGAATAGAAAGAAATACATGGAGCTTCAGACATTCCAAGAGAGTATTAACAAGATTTAAAGCTTATGTTTAACAGATGTTTTCACTCCCCACTGAACAAACTATGTAAAAGATTCTAGGAATTCAAAAGGATCCAAAATTATATTGAACCACACCCCTATTCAAATAGTAGATCGATAGAGCAAAAGCAGTTGTGGTCTCACATATAATGCAACCATGCAAAGTGATTTCTCATCAACTTGCCTCATTTTACCAACAACCCTGCATGTTATGTGCCAACTGCAAACTAAATACTATCATATCTGATATTTAACAGAAACACTTCACTAAAGGTCATCTGTATTTGATTTTTTCCACAGGAAAAAAAAACATTCACTCTCCATTCATGTCAGGTGATTTAATACAATCATATCCCTTCTTTTAAAGCACTGCTGGAAATGGAAGGAAATCTCTGATTCACATGTTTGCCCTTTCAGTCTGGATCAGAGCCAGGACAAATAGAAAACCTTGAGTAAAGCGTCATACATTTTGCATGAAGTCAAACGTGACGTATCCCAATGTTTCCTGAAGTTAAACTGACCAGCCGTGGGAGAGGCTGAAAACAGGCATCATGGTTACTAAGATACACAGAGACCCCCGGACACTGACATGAGTCACACTGGGTTGCTGGAGCAGTTGGTGAATGGGTGTGATTTTATCAAACCATTTGGGAATTAGGAAAAAACTTGGCTGCGTGATGAAATTCCTGAAAGCCTGAGATCATTTCTAGTCCATCTAATACAACAGGAAAATGTCCTGCCATTATGATTTAACGGAGGAAACCTCCTGCAACTATTATTATCTTATCTTATCATATTACCATCTCATTAGTGTCATGTGATAGTGATTTGCAAAGGTTTAAACTGAATGAAAAGTGTACTCAGGTCAACCATAGTTTAAAAGCAGAATAATGGGAATGTGCATGCCATGAGAGATCCCTGCTTCCTTCCTGAAGGACAGTCAGCAGGGCACTGAGTCATTACTGAGTCTTGTGTTTCTCCATCTAATCACAGCACTGCTTGCTCTCCATGACTACATGTGCCCTCAGGACCAGTCAGTTTGCTGAGCCCACAAAGATCAATCAATTTTCCTTACCTCCTTTACGTCTCAGGTTTTGATTAGGTTGATGTGGAGACCAGTTTCATATCAAGAAGACAACAGAAGTCAACAAATAATCATAACCTTTAATTAAAAATAAGTATGTGCTGAAGTCATCTGCACAGAACCTGCACTGACTATGTCCATCATGGTTACAGTCTACTCATAGTTGTTATACTGGCCTTCCCTCTTCTCTTGTTAATGTAGATATGCGAGACTCTCTGAACTCTCAAACCAAGTCTCAGAGGAAAGTGGAAAAACAGTGAGGGATGAATCACAAGTCAGAAAGGTCATTAAAAAGAAGTTATTACTCAGATTTTTCATTGCACGTACCACACAATGATTGGTGGTCTGATAAAATGAAGGAATTCGGGGAATAATAAGGCAATCAATTAAATCCTTCAGGAGAGACACCAACAAGCAGAAACAACTTCCCTGTGTGTGTCAGCATACTTGGCCAATAAGACAATCAGTGGATTTCTAAAGAAAATAACTGTCAGGTGTATTGATGATGATGAAAGTAATGACTGGCTGCAGCCCTACTGTGTGGGTTTTCTGGTTGTTAATTATTTGACACAGAAAAAATAAAGCAATTTGATAAAAAACAAAACTTTAAAACAAATTAGTTCAAAGTATTTTAAGTCATAAAATTTGATTTTGACACAGGGGCCCTCTACAAGACCAATGCCACACTGATGGACTTCAGCAATGCAAACTGTGTAGACAGACATGTTATAGAGACAACACAGAACACAGGGCTTTTGGCTTTATGTGGGCAGTTGTCTGCTTTGGCAAAATAATGGGAAACAGGGTGGAAATATAACATTTACAAAAGGTTACAGTCTGCTCACCGCCACATCAAAATGCTACAACTTTGCAGTTGTAAACAAGAAGCAGTGCCGGAGTAACAGAAGTTTCTCAGCAGCGAAATCGTTATCTGAAACCGGAAATTAAGCTCTAATAGTAGTTTTGAATGTAAGGTAAAAACACATAACTACTAATCCTCTGGTTGGTTTGTTTTGCTTTGACACCAGAGTCAGCTTGAAAACAGACCAAGACCATCTTGCATGCAGTCTCAGTGCAATGTCAGAGACTGATTAACAGAGAGTTCATTTGAACAGCACCAAGGGTTTAGGTCTGAAACTGCACTTCAGGACAGATCTGTTGTTCAGGTCTGTTAAAGTCTTTCCAGATCCATAAAAGATCAGAGTAATTATGAGTTGTGGTGGCTATTATCCTGGAGAAAGCACAGTGACTGTACTTCACGGGGAAGACATTAAAATAGCCCTTGTCTGGGGGGTCAGTGGGAGAGATGCCCAAGTACTTCATACACAGCCCCAGATACACATCCTCTATGTAAACAGCTTTAATGTGTCTGGATGCCCCCACAAGCTTTTTAGGGAGGTCTAAAGATAAAACGTAGCCTAGACCCAATGCGTAACGTGGGTAGCGTGGGTGAGGGTAAAGCTCCACAGGTAGGCACCACTTAGATGTCTGATCTCTGAGAACTGCAGCTTGTCTCACTACAAGTCCGCTCATGTAGTTTTTCTTTGGAGCATTTGACAACATATTAATGAGATTGGGCACATTTAGAAACATGTCTGAATCAATCTTCATGGCATAAGAGGCACCAGAGCAGTAGGCGTCCAACCACTCCAGCATCATCATGGTCTTGATGGTCAGGTTCTTGTAGCAGTCCAGGAAATCGCTCTGGATCAGATCTCGATGTTCTGTGCTCTCCTGCAGCAGCTGCTCACGGAGCTGCTCCGTTCCCTCTCCAGTCTGAAGCCCCAGCAGAAAGAACAGCTTCACAACTTTGCCCAGGACCAGGCTTTCACCTCCCCAGGTGTTGCGAATGACGTCACGGTGAGCCCTGTTGGCAGGTGCCACAGGAACAATCAGCACCAGGTAAGGCTTCTCCTCCTCGCATTTCTGTGGCTCATTTATGATGAATTTGTACTCATAAGGGTATTCCACTAAGTATGGTCCAGGAGACACATAAGGAGCTGGTGGAAATGCAAAGCGCCACAAATCAAAATCAAGTAAGATCAGTGATATGAGGAGAACCGAGAACAATACCATGTATTTCTTTCTGAACTTTGCTTCCATCTGGGTGTCTTCACTCTGGCTGGGAAACAGAAAAAGAGGTCAGTTATCACAGTAACACTTGACATTATTAACAAGGGTAGTTTGACATCTTGGAAACTTTCTTGGCGAGAGTTAGAGGAGAAGATTGATATCACTCTTAAACCTGTTTGTTGCTGAAACTACAGTTTGACTAGCTTAGGTTCATATAAACACGGGAAGCAGGGTAATGAGCCCAGCATAGTGCCAGGAAGTTTGGGTTAGCACAGGCACATACAGGTGCCTGAATATTAAGCATTGACACTACTGTTCTCCAAGTCGTTATTATTATTATTCAATAAACGTATTATTCTTCCGTATGTTTTTTGGCATCTAACTACTCCCGCATACTTTGTGCTAGAAAAACCATTCATGCTTGTATTCAACTTTTTTCTACTATTTCTACTTAAAATATTCAGCTTTTTCTGCAATTTTTTTTCCATGAATGAATGATGTTCAAATCCTTGAAAACTTCAGCCTCTTTGAACTTTAACTACTTCAGCATACTTTGTGCTAGAAATTTCATTTAAACTTTAAACAGGTCCCAATAAGTTCAGCTATTCAACTTACATTCAACGTTTTGATATCTTTATATTTCATGCTCATTTCTGGAAGTTTCTGAGTTTATAATGGGTGTTTACTGCGCTGGCTAGAGTGGATGATGTCACGCAGCTTTTCCTCAGTTTTTTTGTGCTTCAACTCTTCTCCTGCCCACACTTTTCACTTCTCACACACAATTTATACCTCAAAATTGTAGATAATTTTGTGCTCTGTCACACAGTGTGACTCCCCAAGCCATAGGATTTACGGTTTTTGAGGTAGCAGCCTCTGCTCACCAAGAGGAGCCCTCAACTGCTCCATTCATCTCCATATTGGGTCTCCTCAGACATTATCCAAACCAGGCCAGTTTTTAAACTGCCATACTGTGGTCATTTTTCACTTTATCTATACAAATGACACATGTCTGTGTTCAGTAAAGTCTCCCAGCACTGGTAGTTATGAGATTTTATCGATAGGAGTTATGGTTTTTGAATTATTAGGAGGAGTTCAAGAGGTGCGCAGAGTAAAATCTGACACAGTAGAGGCTGAGACCTTGATACTGCTATGGCAACCTGTGAGCACACACTGTTAGCCCGGATTTTATTTCTAATTAAAGATTTAATTGCAATACACTTAAAAAATAAAGTTAGATGCCACTACTATACAGTCCTGAGTAAATTCTACTAATCAATAGTTACTGGTGAATGTATGAATAATTTTAAGTTAAATTACCTTAAATTTCAAAGTTTTTGTCATACACCCCTTTTTCAAATCCACTGAGTTATGAGAGGTCCTTGCAGTCGCAGAGTACTGGACCATCTGCTTTTAAAACTATAGGTAAGTTGTTGTTTTTTTCATTTTCTATATGCCTACACATACTCGTTCATACACATGTACAACCACATAGATAATAAAAACAGAAAGAAAGAAGACAACATCAAACAAAAAAACAAAAAAACATCAATTTTTACGTTTAACGACGCTAATCTGTAATCTGTAAAAAGTTTTTGATTTTGATTCGTGACGATTTGTTGTGGCGTGATGCTTTCTGGGAACGTAAACGGCCGTTACCGCGACCGCGTTCAACGCATAGTCCAAACCGGACCGCCGTGCTGAGTCCGACCGGGCTGCATCCGTTATTACTGTTGCGTGAATTGGAGGAACTACTGGTGAGGAACTGGACTTTTTGTTTTATCTTTGTGGGGCGAAGACGTTTAATGTGAACAGGCTCGACGGACATTTGAAGGCGCTAGCTGGCTGTCCTTTAGCCGACTTCTCCTCGGAGGGAAGTTGTTGTTTGGTCGCAGTGGAAACTGTTTTAATGTTCGATTTTCATCGCTCAGCTTAGCCTGCTTCTTATGATAGAGCTAGTTTTCTCACTCTAGCTGTATGTGAGCAATAAAACATCGCTGTAACGACTTTTACCGTCTAGACACCACACCGGGATCTGGACTGAGACAACGCGGTTCTGTGAGGCGGGCTGTCGTGCGTGCAGGGAGAGAGGAAACGCCGTCCAGCCGTTTTTCCTCGCTGTGCTACTGAAACTGGTAAGTTCATATATCTGACAAAAGAACATTTAGGTTAATGTTGGCTTATTAGGGAACATTAGAAATACACAGTTTCAAAGTTAAAACGTTACAGAAAAACTGTTCAAAACAGAATTCAAACACAATGATTTGGAAGTGTAAGTATTGTGCTTTTAGCTGTGAAAAGAGAGCACAGCTGTTTAAGCATTATAGGCTCAAACATGGAAGTTACGTGAGAACAGAGCCATTTCCTTGTTTACATCAGGAATGTCTGTGTACGTTTAAATCACTAAATGCACTTAAAGTGCATTTGTCCCGCATTCATACCAAAACTACAGATCAGCAACCAGCAGATGGGCCAGTTAAGTTTAGTTGTCAGTCATGTGAGTTTGCTGAGTCTTGTTCAGAGAGTGAGTTTTTCACTCACCTGCATTCTGTGCATCTAAAAGTAAACCATAAGATCAGATGTCCTTATAAAGACTGTAACTTTGAAAGCAGTATTTACTCCACGTTCAAAGCACACAAGAGCAAAGTACACAAAGAACAGAACTGGAAGATTGGAACATCAAAGTTGAAAACATAAGATGTGTGCAGTTTACTGGGTTATTGCGAACATACCAGCAAAATATAGATCCAACCTTAACTCTATCCAACTAGCTCTACTGTGCAACACCTCCACAGTCAAAGAGTGTGGTTATGCTAAAGTACTGTAACCTCTGATCTATGATCTTCAGTTTGTTGAGCAAAATGGCATTTTCCTGGAGCAGCTAGGTGCAAGTATCAAAGGTACCATTTTGTACGTTGCAGCTGACAATCTTGCTGACTGCAAGATTGCAGAGCACAGGCACTTGCTACAGCTAACCTTCCCAGATTTTCGTTTGAGGCCAAAACACCACTTTGTGGAACATTACCCTCAGCTTATCAGGAAGTTTGGTCCCCTGTGTGAGGTTTGGACAATGCGCTTCGAGGGGAAGCACAAGTTCTTTAAAAGGGCAATTGGCACTGCACAAAATTTCAAAAATGTCGCCATGACACTTGCGACAAAGCACCAGCGGGCAAACAGTTACCACCTTGATTGTATCTCTTTTTTCAGACCGTCAGTTGAGATGTCACAGGTTACACCAGTTTTGCTTTGCACTTGCCCTCCAAGTGTACAAACAGCAATTGCTCATAACATTAGAACACCAGGATCAGTGCTTAATGCGTCATCTGTGTGTGTAGATGGAATAAAGTATCATCCATGATACTTTCTGCTGGGTCATGCTCAGGTCTACCTGAATTTGCCCAGATTGACAAGATTATTGCAGCTGATGCAGAGATTCTGTTTGTATGCCACAAAATGACAGCATGGTACTGTGAGCATTTGAGATCTCACCAACTTCATTGTGATGATGTCACCTCTATGTATGTGGTTAAGATGTCAGAGTTAAACGATGTCCTCCCATTATCAGCGTACAGGGTACAAGGGAGCTTATGGTAACACTGAGACGATTTGTGATTTGCTAAATAACTGTCCATAATTTCTCCCCAGATGGCTGTGCAACAGAAATTTACCATGAGGGTTATTGTCAACGAGGGAGATATAAGAAAGTTGACAAGGACAACACGACCGACACACTTGAAGATTTGATTGACTGGCTCAAAGGCACTCTCCAAGCAAGCTACAGCTTTGACTTGCAATACCAAGATCCTGAATTTAACAATGAACTGTGTAACCTCACAGATGTGTCTGAGCTCCCTGAGAAACCAACTATCAAAATCATTCCAGTGACTGAACTTACACCAGTCTATGAAACATGTAGTGACACAAGCAGAACCAAAATGCGTCAGTGCGGTCGACTTGATGTCACTGTCAATGGTGGTAAACGCGGAAGGCACTCTACAAGTAGCGACCCTCCCAACAAAGACATCAAGAAGCCCAGGAAAGGGGAAATAAATTTCCTGCCTGATTATCCTGAGGGGATGGAGGAACACAACCTGGAGGGATCTCGTCAGGTTCTGGTCAATGAAATGATGAAGAAAAAGCCAAATGGATCCCTGGTTAATAAAGAGATGGATATGACATTTGCTCTTCGCAGAAAGGAAGTTGTCCAAGACAAGCCTGCCATCAGCCAGATGGTACATAGATGGCCTGCTCTTTTCACAGAAAGTCAGGTTTGTATGCATGGTTTTGATATTCTCTCTCCAAGTCTGATGAACCTCTTCAGGAACAAGAGAGGCCTACCGGTCAAGTTTTGGCTGAGCTTTTACGTCACACAAAGGTGAGTTGTCAACATTATCCCTGTCTTGTGAAGTTTCTATTTGACTTCTGTTCCTTTCTTATTTTTTCTATTCTTTTCCCCCTTTGCTCTGCTCTATTCTTTCCTCTTTTCTATTCATTCACAACTCATCCCTTACCGCTGCATCTTTACCGCTGCATCTCATTCCTTAACGCTGCACCCACCCCCACCCCCACCCACCCATCATTCTCTTATTCTCTGTTCTTTCCTTACATGTCTTGCTTGTCAAATTGTGTTTTAAATACATGTGAGTATCCTTAATAACTGTTCATTCTACTGTGTGTTGTATTCAATATCCATTATCTCCCAGACAACTGAGCCAACAGACATTCGGTGTCTTTGCCTTCGAGGGCTGCCAGTCATCTTGGGAGATGATCCTTCTGCCTTCTTCAAAACATGCTCTGTAAGTAAATCAATTTGTTGAACATGTTGCAGATGCATGTTGTTTCTGCCCATTTTCATTTTGAACCATTAATGAATACCATATGTTATAGGATTAATTTAATGTTTCAGACTTTTTTTTTTACTTCAAACAGTTTGAATGAACAATTTAAATGTACACCTGAAGGCAGTTTTTGTGTACAACACGGTACTATTTAACTGTCTTGATTGTCTCCTCTTTGTTGATCTGTTTCTTTCCTCCTTTAGGATGCAACTGACCAGGACTCATACATTCAACTCCAGTGGGACTCCTTTGTATTGATGAAGAAAGCCCACAGCTGAACCCATCCAAAGTGGGAATCATCTTGGAAGGAAGTCTTGTGATGGATGACCTGGCCAGCCTTCCTCAGGCCTTCTGCGTCATTTTTGGGCTGATTTACGCCCTGCACCTGGACTATCCCAAGTACATGAAAAATACTTTCTCCTTTGTCCAGCAGGTGATGTTCAGCCTGGGTAAAACTCAGTTGGCACCCAAAATTCAGTCTTTGAAAAACCAGCTCTCAGTGTAAAGTTGGTTCCTGACTGGTGCAGATATCAGGTGCTTGGTTGAAATGTTGCACTTTTGACATGTTGCTGCTTATGTTTATGTTTGTATGTTATAGAGGGGCACTGATACTGTGGTTCGATTACATTCAAAAAGATGTTAGTTGTTGTTTTCGGACTTGTAAGAAAATACTTGTGATGTCTCAGAAGAAGATTGAATATTCACCCACTTCTAGCATTAAGAAGTGAGCAGTGGCAGTATTGTGAACTTGAATATGGTTAAGAATTTTTCTGCTACAGTTTGAAGCTTATTGTTCAGACTTTTTTGCAGACTTTTTTGACAAAGAATTTTGATGTCATTTGTTGTCATGTTAGTATGAACATATTCAAGCATCCAAAGCTAAAACAGCTGACAAAGATAGTTTCTAGGCCTTTAAATGTGTTTTAATGTTTTATGCAGAATATCTTCTCAGGAGCTAAGGATTCAAGGCTCATCTGTTAAAAACATGGGGCTCCATCCTGTAGCACAGTGCAATGCTCAGAGTTTTAAGTTAAGTTTTAAAACAATGCAAACATTTTACTGTAATTTGAATAGCTTGACACTGAAGCTAAAAGTTCTTAAGTAAAATAAAACACAAAAGCGATGCCACTTTGTTGTTTTCTTTTTCTCAATATTTAAAGCCTTGAAGATATTAACTGGACTAACTGGGGAAATAAATGAACATTACACGTGAGTTTGAGTTAAGTCAACTTGGACTTAATTGCATTGAACTTAAAGATATTAAGTGTAACAATTGTGCAAAACAATTTACCTTGTAAACTATTTAAAGTTAAATCAACTTGGAATTTAGTGTGTTTAACTTACAGATGTTAAGTGCAATAGTTGAGCAAAGCAGTTGACCTTGCAAAAAAAATTAAGTTGAATCAACTTGGCATTTAGTGTACTGAACTAAAAACAGAAATTCCAATACCTTTAAGCTTTTAAGTTAGATGTACTTAAGTTTTCATTTTCCATTACTTAAATTTTTTAAGGCAACCGGTTTCCTCAAATTTTTCAAGTAAACTCAACTTATCCGGGCTTAGAGTGCAGTTGGACACAAACAGGTGATTGTGATCAGCTGATCTCTGATGTCTGTGCTGTTTATCAAACTCTTGACTTACTTTTCTGTCAAAATCCTGCTACAAACTGTCTCCACACCACATAGAAGACGTGGATTCACACACAGTTCAGCAGTTACTTTTGCCTTTCAAATTTTAAGTTTTTCTTCTGCATTTCAACAATAATTTCAGACATTTTAAAAATTTCTTTAGCGATCCATTCAGCTCTCAGCATTGACACACATTTTCCACAGGAAATGCATTTTCTAGTTTCTTCTGGTATTTTCTTAAGTTTGATACAAATCAAGTTTATACCTGAATAACACAGTCTCACTGCAGTTTGTGAAATAGTCACAAAATGTAATCTATTGATTTTGTCTACATGGATATGAATTTACCATTTGTTTTGTGAGCCAGCACAACTTCCAATTCATCAAATACTGTTTGCTTGCTGGTGCTCACATCAGCAAACAGCAGCAATATCAGAGTTTTTTAGACCTTGAACGCGCCTCTCAGACATCATACTACCTCACCTGCTTGGTGAGCTAATCTGTGAGCAGGTTGTTGGACTTGTTCCTGTGTCTGCTTTAAGGTTAAATAGGTAACACCTGACACCTGGAGACACACCACAGCCACACAACCTATGACACACTGTCACTAGAATTACATTGTAAACACATTTGACTTCTTAACTATTTACAGAACATACATGATACAGTGGGGGAAATAAGTATTCAACACACCAGCATTTATTTTAATTAAACACATTTCCAATGCAACTATTCGTGTGAAACTATGGTGAGTTCCAAAACAGCAAATTTTGTCTCTTACCCCCGGTGTCTAGCAGATAGTTTGGGTTTAATCTGCAGAAGTTTTGAGATGCGATGGCTTGAAGACGTCCCTCTGTCACTCCATAACAACTGAAGAGAAAGGACTTGAGCTTGTGTCGCTAAAAGCACTAAAACGTCTGAATGAAAATGTTTGACTGTGAAGAAACCTGTTTTTCAAGAAGTTCTGCTGGAGTCAGTCAATCCACATTTTTCTGTGTATAGACTGTCTCCTTTTAAATTACATACCACCAAAGTAGAAACAGTGGTGTGAACTCATGACCAGTGGTGGAAAATAACTGAGTATGGTTACTCAAGTGCTGCATTTAAGCATAGGTTTAAGGTACTTGTGCTTGAAGGGCAACTCTAGTATTTTCTAACCTGGGCCTTATTTTCCCATGTTTCTGTGGAATCAGTGCAGTATTGAGCAAGAATGTTGCTGCAATGTACTCCAGGAGCTTGTTATGGTCACTGACAGGTTCAGATTGTTATTATTATTAAGTCCTGAGCATACCTGTTTTTAATCTTTGAGTAGGTGACAACAAGAAACTGGTCAAAACTGTCTGCAGCCATGCTAACAGCTCTATGAGACTGTACTTAGGCACAGCTTAAATGCTAACAGGCTGATGTTGGGTAGATATATTTACCATGCTCACCACCTTAGTTTAGCATGTTTGCATGCTCATATCTGCCAATTAGAGCTAATCATAAATTACAACTGGGGCTGATTCCCCCACTGTATCATGTATGTTCTATAAATAGTTAAGAAGTCAAATGTGTTTACAATGTAATTATAGTGACAGTGTGTCATAGGTTGTGTGGCTGTGGCGTGTTTGCAGGTGTCAGGTGTTACCTATTCAACCTTAAAGAATCTATACAAAAGCAGACACAGGAACAAGTCCAACAACCTGCTCACAGATTAGCTCTCCAAGCAGGTGAGGCAGTATGATGCCTGAGAGGCACGTTCCTCAGCTAAAAAGCTCTGTAGAGTCTTGCTACTGTTTGCTAATGCCAGCATCACATCAGCTGGAATCTCAGAGAAACATAAGGCTGTTTTTACATTTCTTTTGCCTCGTCTTTGTAGATAACTTTAAATGTAAAAATCAATGATCATGACAGAAACAAACTAAAAACTTGTTAGAAACTAACACTCCCCCAAAAGACGACATTTACTGTGAATAATAATGATAGTAAGGAGCATTCTGTGTCGTATCAGACATTTTCACAGGACCAAAGTGGTATGTGGGTAGCATGGATAAATACACGTAATTAAAAGCATTGTTTAAAAATAAAAGATCTGGTCACTTATTATAAAGAGAAACTTTCTTAGCCAAATTTTCATAGCCAATATCACCAAATGCAAAGATGAGTTAATAGTTTTCTTACCCAATAATGTCTGAATCCACAGCAGGAGTTAAGACTGCACTGACAAACTGAAGAAGGAGAATGAAGACTGTAGAAGTTCTCATAAAGGACAGGAGACAACCACAGGTATGTTTCAGTGAACCCTGAGGGGTGACACCTGAGTGGGTAGGGAGTGTCTACAAAATAGGGCTGGGACAAATATTTCTTCCCACTGCTCCACAATACTTCATTTCTTTTTATTTGCAAATGGCAGGTTTGAGGATGAGCTGAAGTGTCAGAGGCTTGCTGGAGAATTTCACGTTCCAACATTTACCAGCAGTATACTGTGTAAATAACCCATAAATGGTTATAACACACTTTTAAAGGGATGTATAAATTTGTTAATGTATTTGTTATTAGGGTCCCACTGATGCTCAGCTGTTGAAGCCTAAGCTGAACAAATTCTGGCACAAATACTAAAAATAATAAGTAATAAATGTATCCTTTGAAGGAGGGGTACCCAGTGTGACGACCCTGTTTGGTCGTCAGGTATATTCAGCTCAACTGGTCTGGCTGCACTATATAAACTGGTAGCAGCCAGTCTGTCTCTCTCTCCCCTCTGGCTTCCACCCTGATTGGTTTTGGTTGTATTTTGTTAGTCCTAAAGTTAGTTTCCTTTTCAATTATGTTAAATAAGCTTGTGTTTTATTTATAAGTTATGTGTGGTCTTCCCTCCTTTGTCCAGCCTTGAGCCAGGTTGTGACACCAGTGACTACAAAATGCATCTGTGCAGTCCTACAACTTTAGTTTTATTGAGTCCCTCATTTTACTTTCTTGCCAGCAGGTGGTGCTGTGTGCTAAGTTTAGACCTCATTTGTTTGTGTCTGAAAAATGCAAAGTCTGCATGTCAGGGTTGTTGATGGGTCTGGGTAAATATACAGTGACATGAAAGAAGTCACTGTTTCAGCTGCAGATGTCAAAGTGCTAAAATTAACAGAAACACCAGGAACGGACCTGGTATGTGCAATATGTCAAATCTATTCCCAGCTGTCAACTGTTTTCATCAGGTTTCTGATTTCATTTATAAGGATTTTCATTTTTAAAAGCAGTAATTGGAAAGCTGCACAGCTCTGACTTGAATTCAGTCATGCAATGATAGTTTGATACACGTAACAGAGTTCTTTTTAATTGGTAGTTGACCAGAAAATAGTAAAAATGAGTTACGTTAGATGGTCTTTGCTGCAGTTTTGTGAGAGTTCAAACATTATGAGTCTGTCTTTTGACTCTTTTTGATGAAAGATTCTTTTCATGATTTCACACAGGTGTAGGAGATTCTGAGAAACACACTGACTGTGACGCCAGCACAGTTTTCACTTTGAATGAAAGCTAATGATGTCAGAGGGAAATAATGAGATCCAGTAAAACAACAGGATCAGACTTTCTACTGTGTACTTGGGGATAAATTTGGTTTAATCCATTCAGCATGTCTCTCAGGCCGCTGCCTGTCTGGATTACCAGCTGGGCCTCCAGGGCAAAGTGAAAAACAAAACTGTCACAACCAAGGTGCATGAACTAGAAACTGGCAGGAGGGACCCACATACTCAGCCTGTGACACCCTGGAAAACAGCTTTTTTTCTGCACATAATTAGTCAAAATCCTGAGTATACCTGTTTTTAATCTTTGTGCAAGTGACAACAAGAAACAGGTCAAAGCTCCATGACAAATTAACAACACTGATGCTAACAGGCTGATGTTGAGCAGACATTTTTACCATGCTCACCATCTTAGTTTAGCATGTTAGCATACTAATATTTGCTAATTAGCCCTAATTACAAATCACAACTGAGGCTGATGCACTCTAAAGTCTAATAGCTGTCCTGAGTTATATGAATTAGTTAACTTTAAATTTACTGTTTTTGTCGGTGGGACAGAGGTCCTTTGCTGCATGCCATCGCCTCTCTCTCTCTGTACAAAAAAACTGTAAATTTTTTAAAGATGCATATAGAGTGGTGAAAAGAGAGTTTTCCTCATTTGACATGAGTTAGGCTAGTAGCATCGCCCAATGAAGTAGCAATATAGTGAACTATCTCATCATCCATGTCACAGGGTTTCACAAAGTTTTGTAGGGTTCTTAATTATTCCTGTTCAAAAGTGACATTGCATGAAATCATCCAAATGTTGTGGACAGTGTGGACAAAGCATTTCCAAGTCCAGTCTTGTTCATTTTTGAGTCATAAAGCTGTGGGTTAAAGACTTTTACATAACCTTTTTACAACATTTGTACTCTGCCCAGGTAAATCCAAATGAAAATATAATTCCACTATAAAAGAAAATAAATTCTGCTGATGTACACAGGTACATAATAACTCCTTACCCGAGGACAAAGCATCTAAAAAATTTCCTTTCAGCATCCACTTCGGAGCACCAGGTGATCAGCAAGTGACAGGAGCGTCCAGGTAACATTCCTGCAAGATTACTTATGACCCTGACATGCAACACGCTGAGGGTGTGACTGATCCACTACAGGATAACTCTGCTTCAGGGTGACTGGTTGCACAAAGGAGCAATAAATCAGAACTGCTAGTTACTACAAATGTAACTTACATGCTACTTATATTTTCAGCAATGTGATCACAGCTGAGATTTTCTCCCCTGAAACAGAAAACATGGTTTGTTCACTCCAGCACAAATGTTCTCTTGAACTGATCAAAGAACAGTTACAGGTGTCACTGTAAAAATTCAGCAAAGAAATCAACAATACAAAATGTCCAGTAGCATAAAATCTCAACGCAGTGCAGACCCATAGAGATGAGCTACTGGAGCTTTTGATCATATCATATGAGATCTTCTTCAACCTAGTTGTCATGAAATGGTAGATGTTTGAAATTTCCATTTTCCAGAGCATCCACATCAGCTTATAAACTGAAAACAAAATGTACATTTGAACATCTACAATTCCATGACAACTGGGCAAAAATGCCTTCTGCTGAGGAATTCCATGTGATGTGATCAAAAGCCCCAGAACAGCTACTAAATGGAGCTCATGATGAGATTGATTTGGCTAATTCTTTTTCAAAGGTTACAAATCAATCTTTATGTCTTCAGCAAAAGCAGGTTTTGCTCGCTGTGTGATTTTAAGTAATAGTGAAAACATAATATAGAACAATAGTAATTGATTTTAATGACGTTTCATGTGGCTTGAAACATGTAATAACATATATTAAACAAACAAACACTTCATAATACAAAAAAAAAGATGAGTTTTAAATCTAGGTTTGACTTGAAGAAATGCTGTGCTGTGCTGTCTTTTCCTCAAAATATCATGATATTAGATTTGTTACAGTTCCTTTACACTGTGAAAGGTTTTCTCACCCACTCTACCAGCTCAAACATGCAGTCCATCACAAAAGTTTGGAGAAACTGTTGACAGGTGACATAAAACCACGAGGACTAAAGGCGAGCAGCCCAGGCTTTAATAAACTGATGCATACGTCCACTTCTCTTAACAAGGCAAGTGGGCGGATTAAAAGTTTATTAAATACATGACCCTGTCGGATTAATCGCAAAGTAACCCAAACATTCTTTCCAGGCCAAGTGGAAACCGTCTTATTCATAGTCAGACTGATACCACACACACACACACACACACACACACACACACACACACACACACACACACCACTCCCTCTCAAAACCTAGACTAAACCGGTCCTACAGTTTGACAGCATACTTTTTTTTTTCCTTCCTCGGGTAAAGGCTGGAGTTCCAGACACATTTGCTCGACCTGATATCCAGTCTAAACACAGTTTCTCGCCGCAAAGAAAGGCCCAGGGTCTAAGAGTCAAGTAGGAACAAGGTCCAGGGTACAGATAGACTGGCATACACAACATGGGTGAGTATGCACTGATTTACCGCTTTCCTTTTCCCACAAATCTGTCTGTAACTTACTCAGCTTGTCTGACAAAGTTCGACAGATATTACTTCCAGCTTTTGAAGTCACGTAAGTTCACATTGCTGAAACAACAACAAAATATAGGCTGGTGGACCCCTAGTAAAAAAAAAGCTAAAACCTTTGTTTAATCATTAGTTCACAGTATTTAATAATTTGTGACATTTTCATGTATTTGGACCAATTAACTTAGTTTTTACTATCATACGCCACTCACAAAATCTCATAATTAATTATATTAATCAACTATTCACTGTTTAGAACATCAACTGTATGAATAAATTTAGCATTTATAAGTCATATAACCATTGAATAAATAACAAAATAATGCCTGTAAACAAGTAAACACAGTTATGCAGTCAAAAATATAAACAAATTACATTATTGTGCTTAAAAATGTTTAGATTAATGTTTCAATAAAGTAAAGCAAAACCAAAGTCAGGGCATTTTATTGTATAAAACAAGAGTGGTACTTTAGTAAGGTTTTTTGACAACAACTGAGTTGTTGGTGGTAAATTATTATGTTTATAAACATTCAACAATCCCTGTCATGATGAGTCTGGTAGAGACCCCCAGAGCTGCTGAATGGCTATGATTCTTAGTCTTGTTTGAGTTTTGATAAAGCTGTACACCCTTTTATAAACAGTTGGCACCAGTTAAAGTTTGGACACACCTTCTCATTCTATGGGTTTTCATGAAAATTATTGTGGGCACTTGACTCTCTTAGAACAAAAACAGGACTCCATAATATAAATTAATCAGAGACAGGGTGCCTGAGACCCTGGAAATCAATGTGATGTCCCAGCCCTGTGTGTGTGTGTGTAAAGTCAGCCTGCAAGACAGTTCTGATCGCACGCCTACTCCAGAGCCTGCCTGCTCAACGGGGCGGTTCGAGACGCATGTTCAGAGCTGACGGAGCAGGGACACAGAGTCATTGTGTCCGGATCTGTACGCCTAAGTGGACTTCAGAGCCACGCCATACGTGGACGACACATCATCGTGATAACCCCATCTCCCAGCCTGTTCTATTAATAAGAATACTTAATTCAAGTTCTGATCAAACTTTTTAAGTTAGGATTTGGTCACATTTGTGGGTCAGAATCAGTTTTGAGGGAAATATCCTGATTTAATCTGCTCTCACTGAGTTCTGTGGCTTCTTTGGCAAATTACATGAACATAAGTGGGTACCTCAGACCAACAACCATCAAAAGGCTACAGCTCACATCTGGCTACTGGAGCTACATCGCTATATTTTGCCCAGCAGTTGAGTTAAGCTGGTGTTATGCTATACTTTTCTTACTGTGGCCCCAAGAAAAGGTTCAAACCAGGTCAGCAAGACGCCAAGATATGTTACACAGTAGATTATCACCGGATGTATTTTTAAGTTCTGACAGAGTTTATTGCGTCCAGGTGGGATCTGAAGAACCTGTGAGCTTTTTCCAGTATGGAGAGAGACCATGGGTCAGGATGGATGGGTCACCAGCAGTGAGACATCACAGCAGAGCAGCGCAGCAGAGGAGGCCGAGCCATCATCTTCCAGGTCAGAGATCACGTCCATCATTGTTTGTCCTGTTTATGTTACCATGTATCGGTCACCAAAGTCCTTTTCATCCCTACAGAGCTGACAGACAGGGGGAATAGCTTACACCACACATTGTAAAAGCCTCAGCTGACATGCATTTCACCAGCCAGTCCAGGCTTATGTGTTGACACAATGTCACATTCATCCTTGACGCAATCATTTTTTATCATCATCATTTATTTATCTATTTAATCTTTTTTGACATAATTGATCCAGACTGCTGCTTTACTCTGGTTAATTTGCAGACAATTCAAGTGAAGTATATACACTACAGCTGTTTTAGTTTTTTATTTGTTTTCAAGAATAGTCATGTAATAGTGTTTAAGGCGTGATCAGTCATCTTCGCGTAACAGAGAAACAAGAATTGAAGGTTGAGAAGGTTGTAAATATCTGCAGTGAAAGGACTGAACTGCAGGTTTTTGAGAAAGAATAAAGCTGAAAATATTTTTTCTGCAGTTCCCTTTGTATTGGTTCAGCGTACTAAGTATCAAGGAAGGGCTGATGGACAGATGTTGACACAAGGCTTTGCTTTCCTGAAAGATGTACAATAACGTATTTTCAAGGTGTGTATCAGCCAACGTAGTTAAATGTTTATCATATTTAAATGTAAATGTCGTCCTCCTGGCTTAATTTTGTTTTACATTAAATTAGAGTAGTATAACAGTTTGTCTCAGAGTCTCTTCAATTTGATGGTGATTAGGGTTTGTTGTTGCTATTCCTCTCCACCCTCTTATTTCTTATTGTATTTGTTAATGGCTGTTGTTATTATTGGCATTGATAGTATTATAATTATTTTCGTATTATGATTGTGTGGGGGTCTAATTTTTAAACGTTGTAAACAAATTGCAACACTGGTGCCCCTGTGGACAAAAAGAATAATGGAGACCCTGTTTCTAAATAACTAACAAAATAAATATAACATCTGTCTATAAGACTGTATTATTTTTATTTACTTGAGCATATTCAAGATGAAAAACATGCAGTGATTCTGTGTTTTAAAGGAAGGAATGATAGTTTTATTATTCATTGTGATTTATTATGACAAAACTTTATTGTTTTATTTCACAGGAGCTCTGAAATTTAGAATAAAAAAAGGCCAGAACACAAAACCACTGCAGCTTCATCCACTTCCCTGTATTCTCAATATTTTGAGCTATAAAATGTATACTCCCAAACATTAATATTAGCAATACGATTTAATACAATCAATTCAAGTAGTATGTTTCAATGATTCATCTCTTTCATCATTCTGTATAATTTACCGTATTTGTTCGCTACATGAAGGATAAGAAAGCAATGTTGTCCTTTCACTTATCGGAGCAACACAGACTATGTTCCGGCCTGATGGTATCAATGGAGACATCAACATCACTCTGTGGCCTCTTTCAGGTATTTATCAAACTTTGGAAAATGATATTAGATTTTTTACATTTCCTTTACACTGTGAAAGGTTTTCTCACCCACTCTACCAGCTCAAACATGCAGTCCATCACAAAGTTTGGAGAGAAACTGGTGACAGGTGACATAAAACACGAGGACTCGAGCCGAGCAGCCCAGGCTTTAATAAACTGATGCCTTCGTCCACTTCTCTTCTAACAAGGCAAAATTAAGTCGGATTAAAGCGTTTATTAAACCACATGACCCTGTCGGATAATCCCTTGAAAGTGACCCAAACATTCTTTTCCAGGCCAAGTGAAACCAATCTTATTCATAGTCAGACTGATACACACACACACACACACACACACACACACACACACACACACACACA